>WEKX01016739.1:0-23065 GCA_013390025.1 Pitta sordida | reverse complement strand
GGGGGCGGGGCTGGAGGGGCGGGGCCATGGCACGAGGGGGCGGGGCCTCCTCCCGCCGAGCGGTGACACCGTNAGAGAAGGATCCAGGGAGAATTTAGAGCCCCTCCCAGTGCCTAAAGGGGCTCCAAGAGGCTGACTCGCTGTTCCTAGCACAGATCCCACGTCGGATCCAGTGACTGGCGGCTGGAATCGGTCCAACTGGATTAATTTCAGTGGTTTTCTCCTCCCTCCCCATCCCCTCCTCTCTCCAGCGCCTTTCATGTAAATCCGTCTCAGCGGGACCCCATGTGACCCAGGAATGGAAACAAAGCCCGAAGGAGAGAGAGAGAGCATCCCCAGGATGCTTCGCTGGATCCAGACAGCCTGTTTATTCCTCCTGCATCCGTGGGCAGGGCTTTTTCCTTTTCCCCGAATCTGGTGTGGTTTCTGGAATGTCTGGCACTCCAGGACCCCGTTTCTTGCTGGACCCCCCGGGATGAGAGCCGCTGGTAACCCCGAGTTTTCCTCTCCCCATGGATCTCCCGTCTGGTGTTTCCCTCTCGCTGCTGGGGGGTTGTTGTGGGTCGAAATCAGGGCTGGGAGAGCACAACAAGTGTGGAAATGGTTTGGCCTGAGTGACACCACGAGAGGTGGGAATGTCGGGGGTCCCAGCAGGGTTAGTTGGTAGGATTGCACAGGAGCAGGAGCACAGAAGCTGCTGGAATGGAGGGGTGCTGGCATGGGGGGGGTGTCCCAGCATCTCACGAAAGGAATGAGGAGGATTTGGGGGTCTTGGAGTGTGCAGGGAATGGGAAGGAGGGGAGGAGGAGTGGAAACAGGAACCAGGGTGAATAGGGTCTGGAGTCCAAGGAAATTCCCCCACATCCACATCTGGGGCTGGAGACTCCGAGGGGACCCCAGGGCAGGACACCCCATCCCCGTGCGGGCCCGCAGCTCCAGGCGGAGCCCAGGACAAAGGCGCCGTCTCTCCGTATCTGTGTCCACCCCTCCGCCCCCGCCTCCACATCTGGATCTGCAGCTCCGGGCAGAGCTCAGGCAGTGTCCAGCCCCCCGCCCAACATCAGGATCCGCGGCTCCCTGGGGAGCAGGCGACAATGTCCATTCCCCATTCCACATCTGGATACACGGCTCCCTGGGGAGCCGGCGACAGCCTTAAACCTCCATTCCACACCTGAATCCACATCTCCCGGGGATCCCGAGGTACTGCTCACTCCCGCCCCCACACCTGGATCCGCGGCTCCCCGGGGAGCGTCGGAACCCCCCGCTCCACATCTGGATCCTCTCCGGGGCAGCTCCGGTCGCTGCCGTGCCCGGCGGGCAGGGGTGCGGAGCGGGGCTGAGCCCTCCCGCAGCCGCCCGGAACGGGACAAAGCTCACCTTGGAGATGGCCATGGTGAAGTAGACGAAGAGGCCGGTGGTGGAGGCGATCTGCAGGGCCAGGATGGCCATGACGGCCACGCTGCCCCACAGGGGCCCGCACCGCCTCCGCCGCTGCCCCCGCACCGCATCGGGGCCGCCGTCCGGTCCGGGAGCGGGAGCAGGACCGGGACCCTCCGGCAGCATGGGCACCTGGGAGCCACCGCTGTCGGTGNCCGAGCGGTGACACCGGGACCGAGAGGTGACACCCGGGACCGAGCGGTGACACCGGGACCGAGTGGTGACACCCGGGACCGAGCGGTGACACCGGGACCGAGAGGTGACACCCGGGGCTGAAGGTGTCCCCGGGGCTGCGACTCTGGGGGCAGCGGCGCCTCGGGCACAGGCGGTGGTGCCCTGTGGGCTGCGGGACACCGGGGATGGTGCGTGTCCCCAGAATGACATTCCAGGGACGGATCGTGACAAGACAAAGGGGAATGGCTTCCCGCTGCCAGAGGGCAGGGCTGGATGGGGTATTGGGAAGGAATTCTCGGCTGTGAGGGGGGGAAGCCCTGGCACAGGTTGGCCAGGGAGGCTGTGGTTGCCCCATCCCTGGAAGTTAAACCTCTCCAGCGTCCTTGCAGTCCTACTTTTCCACTTTCTGTTCCCTTAGGGATGACATTGGTGTCCGTGTGGCACTGCTGAGCCCTGTGCCATGTGCCCACCCTCCCGCGGGTCAGGAAGGGATGATGAGGCTGTGTGAGGCTGTTTGGGGGTCTTTCCCCATGATGGTCCTTGGCAGGGGGTGCCCTGAGCTGAGTGCTGGTCCCCTGCCTGTTCCCAAATGCAGCCATCACTCAGGTGAGTCTGAGCTGGTCAGGTGAGGGGCAGAGCACAGCAAAGGGTCTGGCAGCTCCTGCCTTTCCTTCTGCCTGAATTGGAGCCCATGGGGTCACCGTGCACCACGAGTGACTCTGATCACCTTTCTGTGTGTTTTCCTGGTCACTCTGGGGTCTGGTTGTGGCAGCAGCTGCTCTTGGTGGCCCATGGGTGTCCCTGGCTCTGTGCGTTGGAAAGGTGACAATTAGTCACTTCATCAGCTCACGTTGCTGTTGTAAAAGCCTTCAGTCAGTCTGATCCTTCGGATCATGGATCTGATCCCTGGCTGACCCAGTGTCCCTGAGTGTCTCCGAGTGTCTCCAGTGGGCTGTGATGGGCAAAGGCAAAGCATGGGCAGGAGGCTGGTGGTTTCTTTGGCATCTTCAGGATAGCAGAAAGGTTTTATCCTCTTGCTCTTTGAGCACAAAGGCTGTTTGGCTGCAATTTGAGGGGGGGACTTCACTGTTCCACATCCTCCATTTTTCTGAACTGGAGCTTGCTCAGAGCAAAGTGGAGGCCTGACGTGGGCAGGAGACATGGACAAGGATGCTGGAGGGCTGAGAACTAATTTATTACCAGCCAAAGCCTCTCAGATTGGCCTCATCAATGGCCTCAGTGCCCGCTCTCAGGAGGCACTACTGCCTCCGCTCTTCCAGCAGGGTGGGGCTGCTGGATTCCTTGGGGAAACCCTGCCTATCCCATCCCTGAGTCCCATCCATCAGTCTGGATGCTCCCAAGAGTAGGGGATCTCCCTCCCCAAAGCATCTTCCAAGCGTGTGAGTGTTTTTTTTTCCCCTCTCTGCCAGCTCAGCATGTACCCAGTGCCCAGAGCCCAGCACTGCTCTGGTGTGGCACCATCCTGGCTCTGCAAAGGAGCTGTTTCCTGAGACAAGATGCCTTCCACAGAACTTGGGAATGGTGCTGAGCTTGGAGGGAGATGACTAATCATGTCTGAAAGAGTTTGATGACAAATCAACCCTTCTGGCTGTTTTCATGAAACAGGCTTGCGACATGCAGAGCCGTGTGGAGAGGGAAGAGCTGGAAAAAGCACATCTGGAGAACAAACTCGCCAACCTGGTCTGGAGGAAAGTGTCCCTGCCCATGACAGGGAGTTGGAACCAGATGACCTTTAAGATTCCTTCCAACCCAAACCATTCCAGGATTCTGTGGATATGGAAGGATGTGCTGAAGCAACCTGGGACCACTCATCCATGTGCTGCTCCATTGGATGGGACAGGGGCAGAGCTGGGCTCTGAGGAGGAGCAGAGGGAAGCCAGGAGCGACCAAAACCCAGGGGGCCTTGGAGAAGGGAGGTTTCTCTATGAGTCACAGTAGGACCAGAACTGAAACTGTGCAGAGAAAATTGGGTTGAAGCCAGGGGAAAAAAAAAGCCTCAATCCTGGCTCAGGAGTTGTTTTTCACTTTGAATATTTCCTGGTCTGTGCACTGGGAAAGCCAGGTCAGTGGAGCCTGGAAATCTGTTTCCTCAGTGCTCAGTGGGTGCAGAGCAAGTGCAGAGGAGCAGGAGAGGGGTTTGCTGCTGTCTCCCACTGCCAATAGTGAGGGGCTGGGATGAAGGACAGCCAGCAGGGGATACCTGCATGGAGGTGGGGATTGTGTGTCTGGGATTTTCCAGCCTGTCTCTTGGATTTACTTCAGTTTTCTTCAGACAGGATGGTGGAATGTGCAATTTATATTGTTTTCCATGTTTTATGGCGTGTCTGTGGGTCGGACCCCCCTGAGCTGGGTCAGGGCAGGGCGTTGCTCCTCGGGGAGGTCCCAGAGCCGTGTCTCAGCTCCCCACGGCCGCTCCTTTAAGCAAAGCCCCGCCCGGCGCTGGTTCCAGCAGCTGATGATTCCAAACATGTGCTGGCCGCAAGAAAACATCAGGAAACAGCAGCCCCTGGGACGTGAAGTCCCCTCATGCAGCTCAGGAGCTGCTGTAACCTCCCTGGAATGTGCCCTCAGATGTTTGCCTTTCAGTTTGAATTGATCCGTTCCTGTACTAAGGTGTCTTTCGGGGAAAAGGCTCTTCCCCATCACACCGCACCTCCAGCAGGAAGGTCAGTGCTTCCAGCTCAGGCACAGGATCAGCTCCATTTCCCACTGGGTTCCCTGGCTTGGCCCAGCCCTGCCCATGGGGATCACCCTCTCCTGGCGACAGCCCTGCTCCCTTACCCAGCCCCATTCCAAGGTCCAGCAGCGCAGGGAATTGGCTGTGCCTTGGTGCCCTGCCCTTCTGAGCTTCCCCCTGTCCAGGGTAGGCTCTCGGAGGGCTTTGGTCCTGCTGTGTTCCATAGAATCAGGATCCCGGAATGAGTCGGTTTGTGTCACGAGTTAAGATGAATTTTTGGGAATTTTTCCATCGCCACCGTGATGTTTACAAACCGTGGGAAAGGGGAAAGTTAACCCCACAAAGCCAAAGGCAGGATTCCTCAGCGGGAGTGGGGATGGAGAGCTCCATTGTTCTTCGGCACTTGATAGTGGGAAATTCCTGGGCAGGGGGAGGGGTGGAGGGTGCCCGCCTGACTCAGAGCCTCCAACCACAAGTTTCCTGCTGGCTCAGCACTTTTCCACCCCTTCCTCCCTCCCCTTCCCCAGAATTCCCTCTCCGACTCCTTGTGAGGATGCTGAGCTCCATTTACTGCCCGAGGGGAGGCCCCTTCCCCTTTTTGGAGCAGCTCCTGGGCCCCGTGTGTGCTTCCTGCCGGCTTCTGCTTTACGGAAACACTGTTTTGGGGGGAGCTTTGCACATTCGGGGTGGATGCACACCAGGCTTTGGCTGCACAGTGTGGGGGGCAGCAGGTTTTAGCCCCTCCACCATCTCCCTGCTGCTACAGGGCTGCAAGGTGTGAAGGATGAAAGAAGTTTTTGGCCCTTGTAAAGTAAACTGTTTATGTTAATATTGCATACTAAGGAATATTTTAATGTTAGTAGTACGTATAAGTTAGGATATGGGTTTGTCTGATTATATTGTAGTTTTTGTAGAATATCTGAGCCTTTGTGAACGATTGATTTTAATAATATGTTTTAATTTCAAAAAACGGGAGGTCGCAGCTTGACTCACTAAGCTGACACCAGCTCTGTGCTGAAGTTAATCAACAACAGGACTAATTTACTTAGTCCACAACCCACCAAAATACGGAATCCAGACTGCAAATACTGCTTCACGCCAGGAGATCCAGACACGAATTAACGAGGGGCCTGGCCATGAGATAAGCTGTGACACAACGAAGCCCAAAACTACAAACTATCCCATTTCCTGATTTCCTCCAAATGTGAACAAATCCCCCTTCCCCATAATTAACTGAACATACTCAGAAGGACATAAAAAGTGGAATCTCCCGTGGAACTTTGCGCCTCACCCAGCGCTGTCTTGTCTTTGCTTTATAATAAACTACATTACAAAATTATTATCTTTGTGAGTCTGTTTCTCACAAAGAGGAGAGATCAGTCACGAGAATCCAGCCCCTGGCCCTGCCCCGGGTCTCTCCCCAGCCCACATGGCAGCCTGGAGGATCACCCCAAATGAGATGGGATGTGTTGGATTGGATGGGCACAAAATGTTGCCCACAGCCCTTCCTGACCTCAGGCTGGTGGTGGGACCTGGAGCCAAGGGGCAGGGAGAGGGGGAAAGGAGGAGCAAGGAGGCTCCGTGGGGATCCAGGGCTGCTCCCTGTAATGCTGGTGGGAGGTTGGCAGTGGAGCATTGGGTCCAGGAGCCTCATGAAGCCTCAGAGATGTAAAACCCTAAAACTGATGTACCTCTGGAACATCCCAAGGTGGGGCAGCAGGTGCCGAGACAAACGTGCCCCGGCCAGGAGCATCCCCAGACTCTGGCAGGGAATAACGGGTGACTTTGTGCTGCAGCTCCTTCCCTGGTCATCCCAACTCCTCGGACAGCTGATCTCCTCGCTCCCTCTAGTGGGATGACTGCGTGGGCTCTGAGTCCATGTGCCTCCTCTTGATGTCCTTCTGGAGATGCTCCTCTCGAGATCCTCCTCCAGCCCGTGTCCCTGCAGCCCTGCTCCCTCTCTGGTCCCGATGGGATCTGGTACATGTGGAAGGAACAGAGCATCCCCCACGAGACACCCAAAAAACTCCGTGTGAGGGTTTTTTTTCAGGTGTTATGGCTCCATTCTTCCCCCAGCCCTACCCTCCTTGAGGTTTTTTGCACACACAGGTGGGAGAGCTGTGAATTCCTGACGGGACAGCTCCAACCACGCTGCTCCCAGTCGCAGCCATATCAGCTGTGTGGCCTCTCTCACCTGCCCTGGGAGCACCTGGTGCTGCTGCTTTCATCCATATCAGCGATCCCAGCACAGCATCTCCCCTCTGGGAGGAGGGTGCAGGCTGCCAGACCACCCTTCTCCAGGGGGAATATCCCTCTGGAAGGCACAGAGGGGACCCAGAGGTGGTGGGTGCTCAGTCTGTTGTGTTTCTGAGGTTGCTGGGTGACTGAAGCTGCCTTCAGCAGGAAGGTGCTCAAGGTGCTCAAACCAGTTTGGCTTGGCTGAGGTTTTATGTCTATATCTCTATATCTAATCTGTATTTAAACATCTCTGTATCTCGAGGGTTGGTTTCCCAGCCCCTGGCCTCAAAAAACACCACACAGGGTTTTCCTGTCTCAAAACACCCTCTGTGTTTGCGCCCTCCAAAACTGCCCCGGTGATGGAAACAACCTGGGGAAGGAGAAAGTTTTATGCTCCGCCCCCTCCTGGAACATTCCGCCAGGAACCTGTGGAGGAGAGGGTCCTTTGTGTCTCGGTCCTTCCCGCAGCTCTCCCTGGAGCCACAGGGCCGCTCCAGAGGATTTTGAATGCTCAGTTTTCGTTGCTTTGGTGGGATCCTTCGCCCCGTGAAGGGCCCCTGGGGGCAGGAGATGGGATTCCCCGACCGGTCCTGAGCTGGCTGGAACATTCCGCCAACCGTTACAGGCAGAGAATCACAGAATCACAGAATCGGAACAGGAGGGGCAAGAGAAAGCAGAGGACTTGGAGGGGTTCCGTGTGTTGGGTTCGGATGTCCTGGGGAGGGGAGGAGAAAAGGGGAAAACAAGAGGAGAAGGCGGGAGGAAAAAAATGGTAAAGAGGGGAGGAAGAAGAATCCGGGAGAAGAAAGCAGAGAGGGGAAGAGAGAAGGAGGAAGGAGGGGGAGAGGATAGGAGGAGAAGGAAGAGGAAAGGCAAGATGATATACGGAGAGGAGGAAGAAGAAGAGGAGGAGAGGAAAGAAAGAGGGGAAGGGGGAGGAGGAGGAGAAGAAAGGCGAGCGCGGGGGTGGAGAGGGTGAGAGCGGAGGAGGAGGAGAAGCGGAACCGCCGGTGCCGCCCCAACCCAACGGCGCTGCCGGAGTCTCGTGGTGGAGCTGCCGCCGTACCGGCCCCGCAGATGGTCCCCGGCTCCCTCCTCTTCCTCCTCCTCCTCCTCGGCCCCGGCAGCGCGGCCGCCGGCCCGGGGATCACAGGCGAGTCTCTGCCCCGGGAGGGACCGGCCCGGGCGCGTTTTGGGAGGTGCTGCCGGGCTGGGAAGAGCGAGGCGGGGGGAAGGTGGGAGCCGCATCCTGCCGCCTCCAGCCTCTCACGGGCTTTTGGGGGGCGCGGGGGCCTCTCCTGACGCCTTTTGGAAGAGGCGAAGGCGAGTCCAGGCTCGGGCGAGTCTTAATCCTGGAGGAAAGCCTTTAGGGGAAGGTCGGGAAGGGACTTAGGGCTTTTCTCGGCTCTCGGCGCGGTTTCCTGGCCGGGGCCCGCGGGCGGTGGCTGTGCCTGGGGTGGTCCCGCTGCTCCGACCCCCGGGGTTTGTCTCTCTGGAGCGATGGGGGAGCGGTTCCGTGTCTCTGCCTTAAAGATTTGGGGGTGTTGGTGGGTGAGGAGCTCGAAACGGCTGAATCCCCACAGGGGAGGGGGGTTCTGCCCCACTCAGGTGAGACCCCACCTGCAGAGCTGCCGCCAGCCCTCGAGTCCCAGCATTAGAAGGACCTGGAGCAAGTTCAGAGGAGACCATGAAGTTGCCCCGAGAGCTGGAGCCCCTCTGGTCTGGAGCCAGGCTGGGAGAGCTGGGAATGTTCACCTGGAGGAGAGGAGGATCTGGGGAGACCTTAGAGCCCCTTCCAGAGCCTAAAGGGGCTCCAGGAGAGCTGGAGAGGGACTGGGGACAAGGGATGGAGGGACAGGACACAGGGAATGGCTTCCCACTGCCAGAGGGCAGGAGAGATGGGATATGGGGGAGAAATTGTTCCCTGTGAGAGTTGGGAGTCCCTGGCACAGGTTGCCCAGAGAAGCTGTGGCTGCCCCATCTCTGGAAGTGTCCAAGGCCAGGTTGGATGGGGCTTGAACCAGTTTGGTCTAATGGAAGTTATCTCTCCCTGCCCGTGGCAGAGGGTGGAGCTGGATGATCTTTAACGTCCCTTCCAACCCAAACCATTCTGTGATTCATGATTCTATAAATAATTCCCTCCTCAGTGCCCCTGTCTGTGAGCAGCTGGGCCAGGAAGGGTTCCTGCAGCACCTCCCAGGTGGGTGCAGGGGGATCTCTGGAGCCGTGGATTCACTCCTGGTTTCTTTTCCAGCTCGCACTCTTGCTCCCTGCTACTCTGCCGACCTCAGCCCGGCCTCGGGGCGCCTGGTGTCGGCCGTGGGCTGCACCGTGCTGCTGACAGTGCCAGGGCTGCAGGTCCTGCCAGGCACAGAAATCTCCTGGCAATACAGGGCTGGCAGAGAGCAAGGACTCATCCTCAGCTATGCCTTCCATCGACCCCCCAACATGTCTCGCCCCTACGAGAACCGCACGAGGTTCAATGAAACAGACCTGTCGCTGCAGATGGTGCTGCAGCGCGGGGACGGGCGGCTGTACCGCCTCAGCTCCGAGCTGGGGAACACAGACTGGTTCCAGCTGCATGTTGTCGGTGAGTGATGCCGTGGCCAGCCCTCCTCGGTGGCCTGGGATCCACAGAGCCACAGGTTTGCCTGCTGATTCTCCCTCTGTCTTCCCCCAGAACCTCTGTCCGAGCCTGAAATCGTGGGCAACTCGTCGGTGAAGGCAGGAGGCAACACCAAACTGGTTTGCAACGTCCTGGAGGGGAAGGCAGACTCGTACTGGTGGAAGAAAAACGAGGAGCTGCTGCTGGGAAGTGAGCGCATCCGGTTTGTGGACAACAGCACACTGTGCATCATCAGAGCAGTGATGAGTGACAGCGGCTACTACACGTGTGTGGTCAGCAACTCCGTCAGCCAGAACGAGACCTCCTTCCTGCTCCACGTCCACAGTGAGTGGCTGTTCCTTCCCCGTGCCCAGGGAAGCTGAGGAAACAGCCCCCCAAAAGGGGTCCTCTCTCCTGGTGCCCCCCTGTCCCGGTGCTGTGTGGGCGGGTTCTTGGTTGGAGGGGGGTGGATGAAGGGTTAAATTTGGTCCGGTGCAGACTCTGGGTTGTCCCCTTGGCAGACTCTGCAGACGTGGTGCTGCCCGTGGTCCTGGGGTGTGTGATCATCGGCTGCCTGGCAGGTGGGTGCTGGTGTGGGGCAGGTGGGAAGGTTGTCATGAAATCCTGCATGTCCAGAACAGGCAGGAGATGACATGTATTTAACTGTCCTGATCTGGGCCAACCCCTCCCAAAATCCTGTGAGTGCCAGGAGATGTCACACATCCCTTCTAGTGCGACAGCCCTGAGCCCTCCGCTGTGCTCTGCATTGGTTTTCTGCCCTCAGAGGCTGCCAGCCTTTTTTTTTCTCCTTTTTTGGAGCTGTGAAGTGTGTTTGCTGGCTCATCCCATCCCTAATCCCTGGCGAAGTGGGGACTTTGATTCTCATATTGCCAACTGAAAGAAAAACACAAACCACCCAAGCCTGGAGCTGGATGTGGTGGTTTGAATGCAGTGGGAGTTGTAGGTGTGTTTTGTTATTGCACAAAGATTTCAGGTTTTGCCTGTGAAAAGCCTCCAGGCGCTGGGAAGGTGTTGGAAGAGCTCCTGGCTGTGCTCCTGTTCTTGTCCTCCCACACACTCCCCTTGTCCCCTCTCCCACGTGGCCCTGCTCCCCTCCCCAGGTGTCAGTGGGACCTGTGGGGCAGGGGGGGGTTCTCCCCCAGACTCCAAACCCCAGGCCTGTGTTGGGAAAGGTTAATGGGTGCTCCTGGATCAAGGTTTCCCAGCTGGAGCACCTTCTCCAGGGCATTTAATGGAGATGATGGTGACTTGCATCAACCTGGTCTCTGCCCCTGGCACTGGATGGGCTTTAAGGTCCCTTCCAAGCCAAACCATTCTGGAATGATGATGATGGCTGCTTTGTCCCCAGGTGTCTTTGTCTGGTGGAGGAGAACAGAACGGCCATGTCGCCTCTGTAGGTAAGATGCCTCCAGCCCCTTCCTGGGGGTGGTCCTGCTTCTCCAAAATTTACTCCCTGCGAGCCCAAATTTATCCTTGATTGGATCTGAGCAAGGTGGAGAAGTGGGAGAGCTTGGGGTGCCATCCCACCCTCTCTTGGGAAAAGGCAGTGGAGGGGCTGCTCTCCCCACTCCATGCTCTAAGGGTTTGCTCTTTCCCCCTGTTTAATCCCCACTGGGATTTAGTCTGGAAATATTCTTGGTTCCCCCATCCAGAGCCTGATGCTCTTAGCTCTGGAACACACTCCATAAGGGGGAGGTTTTGAATATTCCAGAGATTTCTGGGAATTGAGTGATTCTCTAAATTTTCTCAGAAATTGCTCACTCTGTGTGACCACAAACACACTCGGGCTGTTAACTGGAGCCTCCTGGAGGGGAGGATGGAAAACCCATCCCGTGTGGTGGCTGTTGGAAAACAAGAGAGCTCTGGGTGTCTTGGGTACCCAGATTCCAGGTAACTCCTCCCAGAGAGAAACTGGTCGGAGTGGTTCCTGGAATTTGGAGTAGAGAAGAGGTCCAGGCCTTCTGGGCAGTGCCACTGCCAGCATGGAACACCCTGAGCTGCCTGATGCCTCAAGGAAATTCCAAGCGAGCAGCAAACAGAGGATCTGTGCCTGGGACATGGCTCGGATGGAGACCCTCTCCTCTCCTTGCAGGTAGAGCTGGAGCAGCTGTTCCCTCACTGCCCTACCCTGATGATGGATGTTCCTGGGAGTGCTGGGCTCACCTTAGAAGCGTTCGAGCTGCCGAAACCCACAAACATTTTTTTGGAAAACACCGGTTTGGACTAGTTGTGTTGTGCCGCTCTTCCCCAGGGTCCCTTGTGCATCCCTGGGGAGAGGTGGGCACAGCTGTGCCTGCCGCATCCCTCTGTCCTTCTCCTGGCTTCCTCCAGAGGCCTGGCTGAGCTGATGGCTCTGGAAAGGGCCACCATTCCTACTGGGCAAATCCATGGCTCTGGGGATGCTGGGAAGTGCTGCTGTGCCAGCCCTGCATGCCCAGGGCTGGTGTGCTGCTGTGCCAGGGGCTTGCACAGGGTGGCTCCGGGGGCTTTCTGCTCCCCTTGAGCCTTGGAGGGAGGAAGAAGGGCAGGATTTTGCTGTGTGTGCATCCAGGGGGAGGTGGCAGGGAATGGGGGAGCAGCAAAGCAGTTCAGCTTTCAAAAGCAAATCCCAAGGAAATCCTTGCAGCCAGCTGATGTTGGGATGCTCCTGAGGCCATTTTCTCTGTTCTTCTTGGGCTCTCTCAAGATCTGGGGACATCCCTGGGGACATCCCCTGCTCTTCCCAACACCAGCCATCTGCGTCACTGCCAGCTTGTGCTTCCCGTTTGCTGCTCCCAGGGGAGATGGCAGCCTGGGCCTGGTTGGGTATGGCCAGGTCAACCCTGCTGCCTGTCCCCTCCTGTCCCCTCCATGCCCAGGCTGCTTCCTCAGGGCTCTCCTGGGCTTTGTTGTGAAGGAGATATGTATCACTCTTTGTAGAAAGGACTGTGGAAGTGTGGAGGGCATCTCCGGCCTGGAGAGAACTGGACCCCACTGATGGTCACCCTGGGGCCTTTGCACCCCCCCTTTCAATCTAATGGGGCCAACCCCAGGTCCAGAGCCCTCCCTGAGCAGGTCCCCAGCACCTCTGGAGTGGTGTTGGGTGTCCTGATCACTTGGCTTGGGAATCTCTTCATGCTCCAAGCCCCAATCCAGGGAATGTTCCTGTGCTGGGCTCTTGCCTTAAGAGCTGCAAGAGATTTCCTGGCCAGGGGAGCTGCAGGTTCACTCTTGCTGGAGTTATCCCTTCTCCTTAGAGGAGAGGCTCACATCCCATCCCTGAGCTGTCCTACACCTCTTTCTGGGACAAACTGGAAAACTGTGGGAGAGATCACTGGAGTATTCAAGGGGCTGGCAGCAACAGGCCTAGGGTTTCACGGGGCAGTTAAAGGAAGCAGAAGAGTTTGGGTGGAATAAAGGGGATTCCAACCCTGTTGGAAGCTGCAGGGCAGGTTGCCATGTTCCTTGTTGCACTTGCAGGTGTGAAGCAGAACACTTTTCTATGCATTTCAGGGAGTTGTCTGCAAATTGTTTTGGAGATTTTGTGGATTTTTAATGTCTGTTGCTGCTAATAAAAATGTGTGTGTTATCTCAGTGGATATTGCTGTGATGTTCAAGGGTCAGAAATTCCCCCTCAGGGTCCCTGGAGCCTGGGGGTGCAGCAGAATCTGTATCAGCCCTTGGGGGGTTGTAGCCTATGGCAGACCTAGGAATTCTGGATTTATCCTGATGTCCAGGCTCCTGTGGCAGTGACAGCCTTGGGGGGGCTGAGCTGGGGCTAAAAACAACCCAGTGACTCTGTTCCAAATCTGGGTGAGGGTATTTTTAACCCGCCTCAGTTCCCTGAGTCATGGGGACCTGGCACAGCCTGGGGAGGAGCTGCCTCCCAAGGAGCTGGGCTGGGGCTGTCCTGGGGCTTTTTGAGGAAGTTCCACCTTTGGGATTCATCTGCTGACCTTTGGGCAGCTGGTTGTGGTCAGAAAAGGCTGTAGGGAACACCTCAGTGCATTGGAACAGCTGGGAGAAACAGCCTCTGGGAAAGGCTGAGTGCCCTGAGTACGTGAACCCCTGTGTGTGGATCCTGGGGCATGTCAGGCCTGCTGGGATGAACCTGTGGGAGAGCATTTGGCAGCATCCACCTCCTCCCATCCCTGTTTTTGTGCCTCCACATCCTTCCTCCACCTTTACTACTGGTACAGCCGGTGTGTAGTTGGAGTTACTCCAGGATTACTCACGGCAAAGCGAGCCGAGGCCTGGATTTCATGCTCCCCCCGTGTGCATCTGTGATTCAGCTCTTGCACAAGTACCTGGAGATTACACACACCTCTGTCATGCTGGCAGTGTCACCTGGGCAGTGCTCATCCAACAGCTCCAGGAGCCAGACCAGAGTATCACAGTACCATGGCATTGATAAGGTTGGAAAAGCCCTTGAAGATCATCCAGTCCAACCTATAATCCAGCTAAATCCTAACATCTGTATCACCTCCTGCATGGATGATCCATGTTGGGATCTGGTGTCAGGCCACTGTCTCCCACTCTCTCCCATGGCTCAGGTGAGAGAAATTCCTGCAGAGAATGGTTTTGGGTAGGAACCCAGGCTGGTTTTGGGTAGGATGTGAGCGATTTTTGGTACCACAGTGCCATGAGAATCTGATTTCCTATTTTTCATCAATCCAGTTTTCCTTTCTCAAGCTCTGAAAAGGTGCATTTGGCCTCCTCTGGGGCTGTTTTGTTAAAAAAACCCAAACCCACAAAAAAGCAGAATTGGGTTAATTTCATTAATGTTTATTATGAATATTGTAGAGGACCTGAAACTGAGAGCCTGGACCCACTAAACCTTGGGAAAGGTGTGACTCTTTCAAGTGAGGAGCAGCCCAGAAATTCTTTAACCACTGGGAACGGTGTCCATGGTGCCAGCCAGAGACATTTCAAAGGACCTGGAAGGAAGAGGAAGGGGAATGTGCTGAGCATCACTGGAGCTGAGCTCTGGTGTGCCCTCTGTGTGGCCACCCTTGCAAGGCCCAAGGACACAGCAAGACCCAACACTTGACTGGGGGGGGGTGTGACACTTGTCCCTTTGTATCTCAGAAGCTGGTTGAGGGCCAGCAGGGTGTGGTGGCCTGGGGGCTGCCCTGCAGGGCACAGGGGCTGCTTAAACACAAATACACCCACGGAGTGGCTGAGACCCAACATGCTGGGGTGGAAACTGCCAGAGGGCCGGGTTAGGAGGGATTCTGAGAAGGAATTCTTCCCTGTGAGCGTGGGGAGGCCCTGGCACAGGTTTCCCAGAGAAGCTGTGGCTGCCCCATCCCTGGAAGTGTCCAAGGGCAGGTTGGAGCAGCCTTGGGACAGTGGAAGGTGTCCCTGCCCATGGCAGGGGTGGGTCTGGAGGACCTTTAAGTTCCTTTCCAACCCAAACTATTGCATGAATCCAGGAGGAATTAAAGGCTTCGGGTTGCGGCTCCCCCTGCTTTGAGTGGGGTCTCAGATGCTTTGCTGGATGGGGCTAGGACTTAAATCAAGGCACAGGATAAATTTCCATATCCCACTCTTTTCACATCAAGGCAGTGTGAATTCACATGGAAAATGGAAACAAAGGACTCACCTTGCCTTGTCCACACAACAACTGTCACTGTCCTTCCACCTCCCCTGCGTCGTGTGATCTGTGAAAGAACAAATGGTCTGTTCCAGGCAGCAGGAGAACACGTGAGAGGCACCAAGGGCACGGGATGGGAGGTGGTATTTGGGTTCTGGTGGTTGGGCTCACCAGGGAAGGGAAACAAGCAATGGAGAGCCCTTGGGGGTCTTCACAAGAGCCAAAGAAACCACTTCCAAGTAATCCAGAGGGAGCCCAGTTTGCCTGGCAGGAGGCACTGGGAGGGGTGGGAGGTGGTGAAGGAGGGACTTACAGGAGAAGAAGATGGCGAGGAGCGGGAGGGCCGACACAGCCGCCGTGCTGAGCACCAGGGTGGTCACACCCACGAACTCGGTGCATCCCTCTTCTGCTTCCAGAGGAACCAGGCATCAGCACAGGGCAGAGGGACAGAAGGAGGAAGGCAAGTTGCCATCATGAGAACACCCCCCGCCCCCTCCCAAAATAAACAAGAACAATAGACAGAGGGGGTCAAAATGGAATTTTGCTACTGCAAAGATTTCACTTCCCTGAAACTCCAGGGGTTGTTTTGGAGCAGGTCTATCTGCAAGGGTGATTTGAAGGGATACAAGGATTACATGGGTTGCAGCCTTGGGATGCACTGCTGCTCACCGTGGCGCTGGTGGATGTTCTTGATGAGGATGGAGGCTGTCAGCAGCACCACGAGCACTGCCCCGGGAGCAGCGTAGCCCATCGTGCGCTGTGCTGCCGAGGAGACAGGGATGGGAATGTGTGTCTGGAGGTGTGGATGGGGATCTGGCCTCACCCAGGGTCTGGTGCAGGATCCACCAGCCTTGAGTCAGCACAGGAGTTTTCATTTTAAAAAGCTGGGGACAAGGTTTCAGGGAGAATAACCACTTCGTGGGCCAGTTTTGTCCATCCCTGGTGGAACCACTCACCAGTTTTGCTTCTCAGCTGGGTGAAGTCTGTGGGCTGGAAGATCACGGTGGTGGCGACCAGGAAGGTCAGCACGATGAGGTAGGTCAGGGTGATCTGGGGCAGTATGATGGCAACAGAAGGGCCTGGAAGACAACAGGATGAGGCAGAGAACCTGATCTGATGCTGCCCACCTCCCTCAGCACTTGCTACCCCTCCATCATGTCCCTTTCTCACCCCCTCCTGATTCCAAGGCTTTCCTTGCAGGCAGCCTCTCCATCCCTAGATCATTTTACTGCCTTTCTGTGACTCACCCTGGCAAAGGGCTCTGGGGAGAGAGGAATGACTCTGTTAGTTGGACAGGTGGGTGTATAATCCACACGGTGGTCCAGCCCTGCCCTACCTGGAGATCACACATGGGGAACACATGTATTGCTCCACATGGGAATGCCTCCCCTGTTTCCTGGTGGGACCCCCTCCTCTCCAGCACTACCCTCCTCTATGACCCTCATGAGACCCCTGTACATCTCCCATGGGGTCTCTGGCCTCCATTCCAGATCGCCCCACGGCTCCTCCTACCTTCCTCCCGCATCCAGAGGATCCCGGCGGTGCTGTCCAGGATGGAGGCGATGCACACCAGCCCACTGGTGTAGGCGCTGAGCCACCTCCACAGATCCCCCCCTAAACACCCAGAGCAGTGGGGGGTGGTGGCTGTGATTCCTGGGAGTCCCATGCCAGCCCACTCCCCTTCCTCGGGGTGGGATGCACCATCTCCAGCTGGGGTATCCCAGGAGCTGGGGGGGTGTCCCATAGCAGTGCTCTTCTCTCTCCCACACCAGACAAGGGAAATGGGGTTCCAGCCCCCCTGACTCACTTATTCTGAGCTTTTCAGACTGGCAGGCAGGGATAATTAACCCCCACGCAGAGACGACAGCGAAGACCACAGAGACCACTGCAATCTTCAGGGTGTCCTTCAAGCCTTGGGGGAGACCTGGGAAACAACAGCCCCGAGGACACAGGAGTCAGGACAATGGCAGGACCAGGACAGAGGGCTCTGAGTGCTGCAGGGCTCCTGTGTTACCAGGACAGATTCCATTTATTTGCCCACTGGTGGCCAAATCAGCACCATGAAGTGGCCAGCCTGGGATGGGTGCTGCTCACAGGCTTCCCAGACACCACCCCTTGCCCATGTCCTGCTCACCATCACCTCGGCCGAGGGCCACCGCTTGGGAATGACCAAATCTCCTGCCAAGGACCGTGCCTTGGCGGGATCAGATACTGGGAATTGCTGGGGATCATCCTACAATGGAGCTCCTGCCAACAGCATGTGGGCACCACCTCATGGTGGCCAGACCATGCGAGATGCAGGCGGAGGAATGGGAGGGAACCACTCAGGGATCCCCAGGGAAGGATGGGGAGCAGAAGGAGTGATAGGAGGTGAAACCACATCACCTGCAACAGTGACATTCAGGGAGGCCTCTTGCCAGCTTATCCCATTGCTGGCATTGCAGGAGTAGGAGCCGCAGTCCGACTTCTGTGCCGGCCTCAGGTACAAAACACTGCGGCTGCCGGAGAGGTGGGAAACTCTGTCTGGGGGAAGGGGCTGCCCATCCTTTTTCCAGGTGATGGTGTCCACTCTGCCCTCTGCCACCTCACACACCACCTGGCCAGTGCCCCGGGCCATGAGGGCGCTGCTCCGGAGCAGAGGGCGGGACACTGGCTCTGGAAAGGGAACAGAGACACCAGCACTTCCCTCAGATGTAGAATCATGGAATGCTTTGGGTGGGAAGGAAACTTAACATTCATCCAGTCCCATAGGCATGCTCCAAACCCTGTCCAGCCTGGCCTTGGACACGTCCAAGGATGGGGCAGCCACAGCTTCTCTGGGCAACCTGTGCCAGTGGACATGACCTGGAGGGGCACTTGGGCTGCAACTGTCACCACATCATCCACCACAGGTCCCTTTCCCTTGGGAAGTCCGTCCTGCTGCCGTGCTTTCCAGGACTGGCCTTCTTTTTCTTCCCCAGCTGAATCATTGTTTCTAATGGATTTGGGTAATATGAATTGTTTTGAAATTCGTCAGGAAATGAGAAAAAAAGTGGAGAAGGCTGCAGCTCCCCTCTGGATTCCATGTGGCAGGGAGGAGAGGAGCTGCGGTAGCATTATGGCCGCGGCGTTATTAGCGTGAGGACAGATAATGCCAGAGCAAATTAAGGGAATTGCCGGGAGCAATATCGAGGACGGACTTCTGGGTTATTTCAAGTGCCTCATATCTCTGTGGCAGCGGCTGGCGCCGGCAGACAGGCCAGTGTGGGCTGAGGGGGGGGTCTGTGGTTTCTCCATAAATCCCACCCTGCTGGGCTCAGCTCCATCAGCTCTGCTGGGTGTCCTTGGCAAAGTGCTGGAGGGACTCTGGAGAGTCAGTGGATATGCAGAAACTCACCAGTCCCTCCATCATCCTGCCTGTTCCTCCACCCTCCCACCAGCACCTCTGCCATCCCTCTGCTCCCTTTGTCATCCCACCATGGATTCCATCATCCATTCATCATCCCACCAGTCCCTCTGACATCTCTCCATCCTCCCTCTGGTCCCTCCATCCCTGCACTGAGAGAGGAAAACAAGGGAGGGAATTGCCTTTCCAGAGTGGAGCCCAGCCCTCTGTCCCAGCCGGGCAGCACCACTGGATCTCCCCTAGGACAGGTTGGGAACCTCTTTCCAAGGTCTCCTTGGTGCTGTCTCTGTGGATGACAGGTTCAAACAAGCTCAGGCCTGGCCCATCAGCCTTTGCCCAAATCCCTTCTCCAACCCCCCCTGACCTGAGCAACGGTCCCTGAACAGTCAAATTCCACCATGGCTCTGCTCGTATCCATCCCTCTGCTGCTCCCTCCAACACCCACCACTCACTGAGGACTTCCAGCAGGGTTTCCAGGCTCTCCCTGTCTCCCTCGTTGACAGTCACCCTGTAGATGCCACTGTCACTCTCCTGGACATCCTCCAGCACAAGAGAACCGTTGGATGGGTGGAAAACAGCTCGTCCCACATAGGGCACATGGATGGTTGGGGCGGGAGCCCCGCTGCTGTGCTGCAGGATGGGGTGAGAAGCGGTGCCATTGAGGTATTCCCAGCGTGTGGAATTGCTGGGGGTGATGTTATCCAGCCCAGGGAGCAGCACAGAGGATCCCACGGCGGCAGCTCTTCGCTGGGGGGGTCCTGCTGCCTCCACAGCCCGGTGGAATGGCACCAGCAGCCCTGGGGGCAGGGAGAGGGGCTGGGAGCAACCTGCTCTAAGGGAAAGTGTCCCTGCCCGTGGCAGGAGCGTGGAATTGGCTTCTCCTATTTCAAGTTTTGTCATTCTGGCCTGATTTCCATGGATCATTCCCAATTCATAGAGTTCTGGAATGGTTTGGGTTGGAAGGGAACTTAAAGCCCATCTCATTCCATACCCCTGCCATGGGCAGGGACACCTGCCACAATCCCAAGTTGCTCCAAGCCCTGTTCAACCTGACCTTGAACACTTCCAGGGTTGGGGCAGCTACAAAATTCCTGATCTTGTTTGGGGCTGAACGTGTCCATACACTCCCAGCAGTGGGGGATGCAGCCATCTCCCCAAAATTCCTGGCCTTGTCATGACTTGGGCTCTAACAGGTGCTCAAGGACTTTAAGAGCAGCTGCTGTGGAAAGCTCCTATTCCCCCTCTAAAAAAACGAGGATTCTAGGAAAGCTGGGCAAAAACCACTAGTGCAGTCTGATCTTACAAAGAGGATTCTTTAAAAGATCAAAAGGTGAGGTTCAAGGAGGGAAGGGGGAAGACAAAGAGGAAGAGAAAAGGATCCCAGCCTGTCCCCAGCCACCCAGAGCCACATTTCCCAACAGATGGGATGGCATGAAACCCCCTTCCTGGCTCCCAGAGCGTGGCAGGGAGGAGCAGGGATTGTGTCCCAGCAGGGATCTGCAGAGCCTGTGTTTGCTCTCCACTGTGGCTCAGCTCCTGCCCTGATAAGCAGCTGTTCCCCTGCATTCCCACTGCACCTGCAGAGACAGCAAACAGCCCTGGATACTGCCCTGCTCTTCCCACCGGGATTGTCCCTGGGCATTCTGCAGCACAGCTGGGAGAGAAAATAGTTGGACAATCCAGGTAAATTGACTTCACCTGAGGATTTTAATTTCTTATTCTTATGATTTTGAAAACCGCCTATTTTTGTGCCTTCCTGCCCCCCAAACTACAGATATGGATGGAAGGAAAAAAATATTTAACAACTAAAAATCGTTTTTCTCTGGGAAAACTCTATTTATACAGAACATGAGGAACCATGAGCTGAAGGAAAGAGAAAACACTTCATCTCAGGCATTTCTTACAGCTGCAATGGCCAAAGCTCATCCTATTGACACTCAGAGCTCACTGACACCGTCCCAGAATCAAGGTATAGAGTCATGGGCTTCCTTTCTATTGCAGTTGCTCATCCTGAAAAATCTTTGTACACTTGGAACAGGCACAGAGAAACTGTGGCTGCCCCATCCCTGGAAGTGTTCAAGGCCAGGTTGGACGGGGCTTGGAACAACCCGGGATAGTGGAAGGTGTCCCTGCCACAGGATGGGCTTTAAGGTGCCTTCCCACCCAAACCATTCCCTAATTCTATGATTTTTTTCCAAGGCAGCCAGTGAGTATCTAAGGAGCACAGTGACATTGCTCACGAGTATAACTGCAACAAAAATTATGGTTTTTACATGTATAATGTTTTTATATATACGTATATATTTAACATAAACACATATATACACCTAGTTTTATTACTGTTATAATAGCCCTGGGATAAATCTGGCTGCAGCTGACTTTTACCCCTGGCTCTGTCCTTGGACACACATCCCTCTTTCCCTTGCATGTAAAGCCTTTTATCCCACCTAAAAAGTCTTGCACCAAAGCTCTGCCAGAGAGTGTCCAGGGGTTTGGAGCAGGAGAGAACCCGGCACTGGCTCCCATCCCATCCCATCCCATCCCATCCCATCCCATCCCATCCTTACCTGCGAGGAGCACCCAGGGGATGCCCAGCAGCTCCATGGGATGGCACAGCAGCACCTGCCAAAGTAAAAACCAGCCCCAGATTGCCCTGATTTAAAATATCCTCCCCCGGGAATTCCACGCTGGAATTCCAGCCACAGGTGAGGCTGTACCCTGAGGAGGGAGCCGTGAGGACAGTGACTGCCAGGCTGTTGTCCGGTGGATCCTCTCGGTCCGTGCCGCCTCCTCTTTTCCCAGGAGCCTTCCTGGCAGCGGTGGCAGCTCCGGCTCTTGGCCCCGCGCTTCCAACAGCGGCCGCTCCCGGGGGCGGGAAGGGCAGAGCTGCCCATGGCTGCGGCGGCTCCCGGGGCAGGGCAGGGGGGTGCCAGAGGAACGGGAATTCCAGGGGACATCCCGCACCACGTCTGTGCCCCGAGGCCAAGAGGGACCGTCGCGATCCCTTCCCCGCAGCTCCTCTCCCACCCCAGCCCTGGGCACCCATCCCCTGATTTTTGGGGGTCAGGGGCCCAGCCTGGCACCCAACACTTGTGCCACTGCCAGCAGCTTTTCCCTCCAGCCTTTGGAGGTGGGCCGGGATCACCCATGTCCCAGCGGCTCCCTGCAAAGGGAGTTTAAGGAAGAGACACATCAGGACTCGGGGAGCAGAGGGACGAGGGTTGGGGGAAGGTTTGGGCGCTGCCCATGGGCTTCGAACAGCAATTCCTGAGCTTTTCCAAAGAAATGGAGAGTACGGCAGAACAACGAGCACCGCAGCATCGGGAGCCCCGAGGCCAGACCGGGACGGGATTTTCTGGCATCTTGTGCCATCGTGTGGCCACGGAAAGCAGGAACCAGGAGCCAACTGGGATGTACTGGGTTATCGCTCCCTGTGTGCAATTCCCCCTTGGCTGGGTAAACCAGATTTATCTTCAAAGTTCACCTGTGCTTAAATATATATTTTGTTAAGTTGACGGCTTTATAAATCATTTATTTGAAGACTTGATTTCTTAGTTTAGGAAAAGTCTTAAAATGCATACATTGGATCCCCACGCTGGTGGGAAGGAGGACAAAGCAGTTGAGTTATTGGCTGAAGGAAGTGGAAAAGCTACATTACAAACCTCATGACAGCCCTGCTCTGGAATACAGCCCACCAAACACCTCGATGGGACAGGTGGCATGTCCTGCTCCTTCACAGAACACCTGGATGCTCACAAGCTGCCCAGGAAAAAATTAGCCCTCTTGGGAAGTGGGGAAAGGTGACACAATGAAAACACAGCTCTCCCCACTCCCCATTTATCACAGGGGTGGGTAAAGGATTTGAAATATGAGGAAATGTTTCTTCTACATTCACTGGGAAGTATTTACCCCCAAACAGGTTCCAGAGTGCCCATGAGAAGGGGTTTGGTGACTTCAAATCACAGCCTGAGGCAGCTGCAGGCACCACATCCCCTGTCACAAAGGCACCTCTTTCACCACAGTGTCCTCAAGGCCCTTTGGTGGGATCTCCCTTGTGCCAGCCCTGCTTTGAGTTCTGCTCAGAACAGAGGGAACACCCCAGAAAGCAGGAAAAATAAGCAAATCCTACAATTCCCTCTTGGTTCTGAAAATCTAATGTTCTTGTAGCAACAGGATTTGCTTCTGTTCCTTTCCCTGTGGCCCTTCAATGTGCCAGATCCCAACTCACCCCCCGGCTCCAGAGAGCTGAAAGGCACCTCTGACCTTCAGAGCAAAATTTGGGGAAAAAAACATACCCAAAGGGTCAGGCTTGCACAGCAGGCAGTGGGATGGTGACCTCACACCAATTCCTTAAGAAAGGATGGAAGAGAAGGCACAGTGGGAAGGAAATCCATCCTCCATCTAACACAGTCATCCCATCACACAGATCTTGCTGCTTCCCTTTCCCTTCTCCAAGCTCAACCTTCTCAGAAATGCCCAGAGTGCACCAGGGTGCCTCCAGACCCTCTCTCAGGCAGCACAGTGACAAGGAGGAGATCTTGAAGATTTCCATCCTGCTCTGCTAAAAAAAACCCTAAACCCACCAGCTTAGAAAAAAAAATCTGACAGGGAAAAATGCAAAGTTCCCAAATTCTGAAGGCACTTGCTTGGAGGAGCACTTCCCGAGGTGGGATTAAGCAGAGCTGAGCCACACTGGGAAGGCCAAGCTGGGAGCACGGACAGCAAGAGCTGATGGTGCTTAAAGGCAGAGTGTGGTCCCAGAAAGGTCCCAAAACCTTTGGCTTCCACCTGCTCCCTCTCCTGAGCAGGCACCTGGGGCTGCCTGGAGAGGGTGGAGGTGCCTGAGGTATGTGCAGTGTCTGTCCTGGGGAGGCACCAGGGCTGGGAATGGGGGCTGGCTGCCTCAGGTGGGACTAGGGGCTGGCTGTCCCT
>WEKX01016735.1:141117-156421 GCA_013390025.1 Pitta sordida | reverse complement strand
ATAGCTTCATTTACCTGGTGTTGCAACATATTTTTGTCTACTGTGTCCTAGTACTTGAAAGCTTGTATTTCAGGATGAATCCATTTCAAAACAGGACATAAAAATGCTCACATAATTTATTACTTTAACAATACCCAAGTTATTAGCTAGCAGATAGTTATGCTAATGTTAGCTTTGGTAATTTTTTTGTCATTTCAGGGAAATGTGGAACTATATTTACTTTTGAACAGTATACAAAACAGCTTCTTCAAAGCTCATTGTGCTATAACAATTGCATCCATATTACTTTCCTCAAGAATAGAGTTCATGTAAAAACTCCGAAGTGGAACAAAAAATGGTTATATTTATACAAAATGTGTTCTGATCTAAGTGTTCCATATGCTTATTGTAATGAACTGTCTTCTGTGTCTTTGAAAACACAGTGGTGTTTTCAAATGGCTCAAGTTTCATCGCTGCATTTTTTGTCAGGTTATGAAGACTTTGAACTGATAATGCAATAAGGCAAAAGAATTAACAAATGAACATATCTGTTGTGTGCTGTCCCTCTTGCATACTTACCCCAAGTCCCCCACAAGGCAACAAGGAAAAGAGTTTTTGAGACACATTTCCTATATATAAAAGAAAAAAGAAACCATAAGCATCATTTATCAAAACGATATTCAAATACTTGAATAGTATTTCCTTACTCTTTATGGTAGGCAATTCAGTTTTCAGTATTACGCTATGCAAATGCCATATATTTGTATAAAACTAACCATAGTACTTAGAAATTGAATCAGCCATGGGAAATGTTTTATGCAACAGTGACAAATCTTAAGATTGGTAAGTACTACTTTCAAAAGAATATAATGGTCGTAGCTTCACAGAAAGTCACTCTGAACTAGGGTGAATAATCATCCCGATATCTGTAGCTGATAATGAGTTTATCTAAGCTAGTCATCTCAGCTTCTTCTTCAGCCAGCAGGGTAAGGCAAGCACCTCCACCTCATCCACTGATGAGATGAATTATACTTGAGAAGTGCCTGTTTCTTTTCACTGACAACAGAGGGAACCTCATTAAGCTTACATGAAACTGATAACTAATTTCTTAACCTTGTCTCTCCTAAAGAGAGTCTCCTTTGAACATTTCAACTCAGTGTTCCTATCTATGTAAAAAAGTTCTTTTCTTTGTTTACATAACATGAATGAATATATAAATATTATAAAAACATAACATGAATTACTACGTGTTTCAGTGTTATTTTGTAAGTACATTATACTAATGAGAACAAAAACTTACTAGGCTTTGGAATCTAATTTCTCACTAATTCTACTCTATACATTAGCTAATGTAGGGTTTATCTTAATGTTTATATTTACTTTTTTGTCCTTTTTTTAACTACTCAACTCACTATGTATCTTAATGAGGACAATATGAAAACCAGGTAAGGATCTCAGGATTTGATGCAGTTCCTACCCCAGTATGAAATCTGATCCTAAGGCAGCTGTGGAAGAGAACATAAGCTTTTCCCCTGCCATATCACAGAACTGGCTTTGTAACTTTGCCATCTGGAGGAAACATTAGATAGTGAATCATTCGAGTTACCTAGAGGAGCCACTCATTGTTATGGAAGGGACAAATGCTGCAGTTATTCATGTTTAGCAGGTGCCAATGAAATGCATAAAGACAATTATAAGCCATCATCTTTGAAGTAGAAGAGATCAGACTGCAAAGTCTGAGACGAAGAAAGTGCTTTAAACTTTGAGTAAAATCCAAGATGCATTTTTAACTGGTTAGAGGCCTTTGATCAGTTTGCACAGTGTGCAAAAAAAGACAAACAAAACCTCCTGTGGAGCTACCAGGGGAAATGCAGGTGCAGCAGCTATGCAGAGTATTCTCATACTGTGAGTCCTAATGGCCCCAGACAAGCAAGGAAATGTTGGCTGCTGGAGATTGTCAGAGTAGAGGTACAGGTTGGAGTTTCCAGATCTCTTGCTAAGCAGGTCCAGGGACCAATTTTTCACTCTTTACTGTGGGGAAGATGAAAAAGTCTTGAGCAGATAACTAAAATTAGTGCCATTAAAGTGCCAGGAGACATTAATGGAAACATAAACTGTAATTTGAGATATCAGAAGGTCTTTTTAGATTATTGAATAACTAGAGATTTTTTTATTTTAAATTCCATTGCAGGGTTAGGACATAAGAGAGAACAGATGAATTGTCATTTATCTCCCTGCACATTTGTGCATGGTAAACACGACTAAAAACAACAAACACCAAGTAAGAACAGAAAAGCAGATGGTGAGGAGAAACACTGAAATTAATCAAAAGATAGAACTAAAGCAGGGAAACAAGCATGTCAGCCTTTTCAGTGTATCAAGAAACTTGCCAGGATAGTCACTTCTTACATCATGATAGTAAAAAAAAAAAAAGCATTTAACAGACTCTGGAGAACAAGAAAAACATTGAGATTTCATGAAAAGAGCAGTGGGGAAAGGTTTTACTAAGAGAGTGCAACCATCAATTAGCTAGAGCTCACAACCCTCTTCCATAAATAAAAATCACTAGCAAAAAGGTACTCTGAAAATGTACTTAAGTGAGAATTTCCTATGAAGTTTGAAGTTAATGTCCCAGAAGATATTGGGATACTATGTAAGGCTTTGGACCAGGGCAGAGTCATCAGAAAATCACTTGAGATTCGGCACAACAATTTACTGATAGAGCTAGAAATGATCCAAGATTTGTATTCTAAATTATCAATGCAGAAAGGCAGCAGAAGCTGGTTTGTCAAATTAGGTACTGAGGCACCATAATTGACTGAGGTTGGGCCCCTACAGAAGTCAAGGAAGCTGCTTAGGATGTTGACAGCTGGGGACAGAGAGTCTGATGAATAGGAAAAATGATGACCTACAACTCTCTGAAAAAAAATAAAATTAAAAAGTGTCTTCAGTTTTTACCCTGATTATTCTCAGTAGCATCCCTCCAGGACAAAGCCATTTCTGCTAAGGATTTTTTCCTTAGTGATTTAAAATTGGAATTGAATGGATGCTTTCTGAGTGCATCTTTTAGTTGCTCAATGTTGACTCACTGTCAGAGATGTGTTGACAGCATATTTCTCTCTTTTATAAACTTTTAGTCATTGGAAACTTGACTTTTAGCAACACTTTCTTAATGGAGTTGGAGAGGGGAAAAGGAAACAAATTTGTAAGAATTGCTTACTGTCCTGCCCTTGAACTTACTCAGAGAGATTTGTAAGGTTGTGTTCTATCACATGAAACCTTAATGTGGTGTGTCACATAGTCTGTATATTAGTTTCCTTCTTGTCAAGACAATGGTAGTGCAACATAATATGCTGCTTAACACGACTCACTAAAATACATCGGTCAAAAGCTTAACTACACTACAGTGTAGAAACTGAAGTGATCATTTGGAACAGCAGCATTTGTAGACCCTGATGCAGGGAAAACAAAACCAAGAGTTCAAGCAGGTTTATATTTGTAAAATCTTTAGGAATAAATGAATGTTAACTGTGCATAAGTCTCAGTGATACCAGTAGTTTTGTTTTGCAGTCTTCCAGAACAGGGTTTTTTCTTCACAGGGACACTGCAATAGGCAATTATTGACAAGTAGCACATTCCTAGCCATAGTCAAACTTAAATTTCATTCCTTCCAATGTTTTTTTCTGTTTGCAAGGTACAGAAGCTACTAGTTAAGGGGGGTGGGGGGAAGTAAAAAAAAGAGCTTCAGACAAAGTAGATGTATTCTATTGAACAGGGAACAGCAAACTCTTTTCTGTAGCGGGAGTGGAGAACAAATGATGCCCCTGTCTTTTTGGATGGGTAGAGTAAGGAAAGGAATGCTCAGGTCCTCCTTTTCATTAGGATGCAAAGCCATAATTTGATGGAAATATTTCTGTAGAAAACAAAATACACTTCAGTCGAAATAGAAATGTTTTCTGAGACGATGTTATTGATGGCATTTTTTAAGAGAAACATTTTCTATAGATTTTCATCCCTTGGTACACGGAAATTTCTGTACTATAACAAGATGTTAATTTTAGTGTCAGGATTGCCTAGGTTCAACCACACTGAACTAGGGACAACAAAAAGTGGATCATTCCCACTACATTTTGGAAAAATGTGAGAGACAAATTCCTTTATCTAAGAGTCTGGAAGCCCAAATGATTAGAGCTTCCAGCTAAAATTCAGGCACATGCAAAACCATGTGGGAATGGTGTTTTATTGGCTGGTGTCTTCGTAAAAGGCCATGTGAGATGCAGCAAGAAAGCATCCTAGAAACAGAGACAGAAAAGGGCATTGAGCCAAGGATACACTCAGAATATGTTCTAAGACTCTGACCTTGATATAAACTTAGAGTAAATGTTTTGGACTAAGTGTCTAATAAAAAAGGCAAAGAATGTCAAGGAAAGAAGTGGGTGAAGAAATGTTTTGCTGAGATAGGATAAACAAAGCTTTCTGCATTCTCTGTACAGCAGCAGAAACAGTCAGGGTACCTTGGTCCATTCCTTTTTTCACCTTTTACCAGCAACTGCACACTGCATCCCAGATGCCAGTCAAATAGTGTGATCTAAAATTGTAACGATATTTTATATCAATGTAAGTTATGTTTAATAATGTGAAAAATGAAATTAAATTAATCAAAATCTATCAGAATTTAAATTAAATGCTACTGTATCAAAAAGGAACATTTTGACAATGTTGATGAAATAAAATCAAAGTGTTTTCAAATCTTAATTTTGCAGGAATTTAAACCTTTTTCATCCAACCAGGGTTTTTTTTCTTTTTAAGGATTTCCTAATTTAGAAATTCAAGTTCCTAAGAATCTATTATACTGTAAGTATTTTTCAGTTTTGATGTTGCTTTAGCTAAGATGTACTTATATAACCTTGCGATCAAGACATTTTTCTTATCTACTTTTACGACTTACTGAAACAACAGTCTGCCTTACAGGAGAAACACTTAGCATTGGTTTCCAAAGCAAGATAATTCCTATCTATTACTAGAAATGTGCCAGCAATTTCTTTTTTTGACTGGTGTTACTTTTGTTTGAGTTAGATTTCATTACATTTGGGAGAAGCTACACATCTTAGAAAAAGAGTAATGAAAATATTTGAGAATTAGAATGTTGCATCCACTGTGCTGGAACATAAAGGGTAGGATTTCACTCACATATTTTTTCCAAAATGTACTAGTTTTGTGTGTGTTTCTGACAAGTAGATATGCTTCATGCTACACACATGGAAGAGCTCAGTTTAATCCTAGTTTTATATTATAAAAAGTGTACATTCAACATTGGCTGCGCAAGAAGTTATTTGACCTGAAAAACCTAATAATTTTCTGCTATTCTTGACACCTATAGTGGCATGTAATATTTTAATGTGTTCCCCTCCCCCCCCACCCGTATTCAGAACAATATCATACCCTACATAATGGAACGGCATTAAAATAAAGTTCATTTATTAACAAGACTTAGGTATACTATCTGCAGTCAGTATGGCTGGAATAATTGAAATAAAGCAAATGAGAACGGCAAGCAAGCAATTCTGATGAGTAAGTATATCTTAAATACCTATATTCAAATTGAAGAACATAAGGAGAGAGAAAATCAACTATGTTCAGAACTGCCATTGACCACTGGTGTAGAACAAATTACAATAAAGAGTTAACACTGATGGTTTTTGAAGCAAATCAGTAGAAACTTCTATCGCTGCTTTCCAACTCGTCCATTTTGCTAAACTGTATTTGGCTTCCATTGTAACATTCTCCCTCCACATAGCAATGCATTTGGAAAAAGTGATTTTTTGTCACA
Organism: Pitta sordida; assembly: GCA_013390025.1. NCBI lineage: Eukaryota > Metazoa > Chordata > Aves > Passeriformes > Pittidae > Pitta > Pitta sordida. The sequence goes on along the minus strand of WEKX01016735.1, from coordinate 150,612 downwards.
CTGCTTGCCAAGTGTTTTAAACTGACACCAGCTATGACTAATGACAGTGCTGGAATGTGCTGTTCTCAGTAGAATAGAGGCCTGTACAGACCTAGGAGTTTCCTGGGGTCCAGCTTCTGTCTGTTCAGGGGGCTGGTGCCATACAGCAGTGAATGATGTTCAGAGTGAACCAGCTGTATTTCCTCCAGACTGGCTTTTCGACCTCGAATTCGCTGAAAGAAAACAGCAGAGGCCTACAATATTCCACTGACAATATTTAGGGAGAAAAAAAAAAAAAAGAAAAAAAAAAGTAAAGGTTCGAAATAACATTTAGTATGATTAATAATGGGTTGAAATTGCGTCATGCAGGAATGTGACACTGATTTGTTTATTAAAGTAATGCTATATGAAAAACAAATGCATGTATGCTTTATCACAAAATGCCTCACGTAGGTCTTAGCAAAGTTTACTTAATGTAGGGTTTCACATACAAGAAAAAGAAAAGGTTCTGCCTCTTTTTTACATAAGATTTAAGAGATATAAACCAAAAGGTAAAATATTTCTTAAGTACAAAATCTGACTAGAAAAGAATCTAATTTAGAGAGCGAAAAATTATTCACACCTGTAAGCTGCAGATGTGTTTGGAATGAGGATTAATGTTTTTTGCATTATTACTAGTACTTGTGATTTATGCCGCTAGGAAGAACATCATCACAATGAGAAGAAAATTAAAGTTTGAATGCTTTAATAAAATATTCCTGCATATTTTTAAATCTGTAATGTATGTAATGTATGTAATGTATAATTAATATCCCAGGATCATTTTTACTGTTACGCATGCTAACTCACTTGCCTCCTTACACTTTTGTGGAATTATTCTTTTTAACTGTTTCTCCAGCCTGTATTCATCTCATGTAAATCAGTGTTTAAAAACTCTGGGATGTCTTTCTACAAATCCATTGAAATTTAATCAGTTTAGAAAGGAAGGAGGATAAGAAATAAAAGATAAAGCACTTTTAATAGATCTGTTCCTTGTTTATATTTGGAGTTGCAGCTTGTCATAAAAATATTTATTTCTCTGCTTGTGCTAGTGCTGCTCAGCCTTGCAGACACAGCAACATGAATCAGATTTTTTTCACGATTAAGCATAATAAACAGCACTGTCAACAAAGTTCTGGACCCAAGATCATCTTTCCTGTTGATACTGGATAAAGTGGAGAGAACGCAGCTTGGTTCTAAGGTCTTGGACCCTATTTGCATATGAACACCTAGGGCAAGACCTCTCACATCTTAGAGTGTGGATCAAGGTCTACAGATAAAAAGGTACAGAAAGAAGTTATCTAAATAGACCACCTTAATTTCAATTAGACTGATCAACATGTTACAGACATTTTAATTTTCATTAATTAAATTGAATTAATTAATTAATTAAAGTGTTACATTACATTTAATTCTAGTTTTATTAGAGGTTAAGTTGTAATTCTTATTGTATTCAACACCTTGTCAAATGCCAATCTCTGCTCTAAGAGAAGAAAGCAGTATTCTAAATATAACTTATAAATACATGTATATATATGTATATAATATGTATAACAACAGAAGAAAGGAGCTGCCTGGGGCATGGGGGAGGGGGACGGATCAGAAGAACCATGGACAATTTATATTGAATTAAGCAGTGGTGATTTTTTCTGACTAATCAGGAAAAATATCCTAAGAGTTAGAGCTAGATGACTGTGGAACAAGCTCCCCTCAGGGAAATGGTGGAAGCCCTATTTCTTGCAGTGTTTAAACTTGACTAGACACAGCAGTGGAAAGAACAATTTAGGGAATGATCCAAGAACTAAATGACTTAATAAACCCTTTTTCATCTATAATTTCTTCAAGCCTCTCCCAGTCTCACATGAGAATTTGTAGCAGTGCACTCACATCCTTTTAACACACAGTTGTGCAATCAAAATCAGCACATTATGTTACTTCATGGAGTCAGTAAACTCTGTAATGGTTCTTCTGGGTCAGATAAAATATTTTTCTTCACAAGTGAGGTGACTGGTAGCATTTATTCCTTCATTCATTCTCATTAAGGTCTATGTTTCTAACAAGCTGCTTCAAAATCTATAAACCCAATTCTCCACAGCAAAAGTAGGGAGAATGGCTTTTTGAACAGATAAAATAAATGCATAAGAAAATTAAAGAGGAATTTTATGAAGGTCATGTCAAAAAACCTTGAGCAAAATACTCAGTCTCTGGTCATGTATTTTCTACAAGTTATGCAAAAACACTTAGAGATATTTCAGAGCTAATTGTCTGGCTGTTCTTGAAGTGCTGTTAAATGCCGTATTTCTTTAACTATAAAAAGTCCCCTAGCTAGCCATTACTCCTACAATAGCGGGATCTGTGATATCTGGTCTGGAAATGGTTTTCCAAAATGTTTTGCCAACCACCTACATACTACCTGGTATCACCAGTCAAATTCTCTAGGGCAGAAACAGGTTGTGCAGAAACAGGTTTGGTGCAGAAATCAAGGCACGAAACAGGACACCCCACTCCAGGCAGCTCTGAACAGTGGGATCCTTGGAATGCAGCCATCAGCTGAGCTGCCAGGACAGGCAGAACCCACAGCAGCTCTTCCTCCATGTCTTCTCCAGCTCTAACCTTCAGCATCAACAAATACATTTACACTGTAGATGGCAGGAGGAAAGGGAAGGGTAACCAGTGCATGTGTCTGTGACGTTTCTGCATTCACATCTCCTCATTTTGTGTTCCTTTCATTCCGTCCTTGGTAGGATCTGTGCTTTCATGAACATAAAAATCCCAACTATCTAAGGCTCTACACAGAGGAAAATTACCAGTAATCATTTTTAAGAATACTTCTTCTCACACAGTGATGTGAGGATTTAGCAGATCTACACAAGCACATGTCCTAAGTCTGTTGCCAGAGTCTGGAATCATGTAGCTTACATTACACAATATGATAGTTTCTGGCTCTCACTAGCATGAGTTATCGGACAACAGAACATATACATTTGTATTACTTTACCCATACACTTTTAGCCACATCTTTTTTTTATTTTGAAGTGTCTTTCTTAATTTTCATTGACCATGGTAATATCAAAATCCATAAAATGTAGCAGAAAATTGGCATAAAGCCAATAAAAGGGAGAAATAGCATAGAGGAACATATGAACAGTATCTGTTTCATTCAGGGAAATTTGAACAGTACATCCACCCATCTACTACATCTTTAGTAGAAGGCAAGTCATCCTTTTCTAATGTGCATGACAATTTGTGTTGGCTTTGTCCTCTGACATATGCAGCGCATTCATCAATAAAGATATTTATGCATCTCAGGAGAGCAAAATACTTGCACCTGTATACTTAAAAAAATCAGTCTAGAACTAGAAAGCTGTTATCCTCACAAGAGGAAAATGTTTTCACCTTTCACAGAATTTAAGGTCAAAGAGGATTGTATAGTCTGGTCTTCTGTTTAAAATAGACTATTAATGTTTCTTTCAGGAAACCTCTATTAACCTGAAGATTTTGGTTAGACTTTCAACAGACTAAACTTATGCACAGAGATTCAAAAAGATGAAGATAATGCTGCCTGTTTTTCTCTGATAAACCATCAGGAATTGTTGACGTAGATCAAGGAATATTTCTCACTGGGATCTCTCAGCGTAATACGTCCATTGCCTGTTGTGAAGCTCTTTGTATGGAAATTCCCTTAGGCTATCAAGTTTGTAAACAAGGTCTTCAGATTTTCTTCTTGCCTTTCTGAGATTTCTCATAGTTGTTAAGTTCTCTCTTAGTTTTAAAAACACTCACAAATAAGGTGTCATATGCCAGTCAGTATACCCATATCATTTGCTCTCTCTCCATCATGTGGGAACTGCCAACATACCTCTGACATGCATGCATCCACATAGAGATGTCTTTACTCTCTTCATGTGTTTTGGTTCTCCTGTGCCTAACCTGAGTATGTTAAACGCTCTAAATTGCTCCTAAAAATAAAAAATACTAACTTTTCCCGTATTACTTAATCTTTAGTAGTAAACTGAGGTTCAAAGGGCGGAATTTTTTTATATATTTCAGTCTATGTGATCTGGCAGACTCAACCTTAAATTCTTTCCTTCTCTCTCGTTCAATCCATGTGATGTGGACAGCAGGAGGTGTAAGATGCCTCCCTAATTGAGAAAACTACCAAAATTCAGGTCAACTTCCAAGCTGAAAAGAAAAAATGTTGATGGACCACAGGAAGCAGAGGTAGGGGCACAAAGCAGGACTAAGTTCTTCTTTTTTTATTTTATACTGTGTTGATCACTGTAACCTGATGTCAGTCATGTGTGCATAAATTATGGCCCCAAAGGAGTTATGTAAATACTTCCTCTCCCTAGCTCCCTAGAACAAGTGGAAAGTAGACATCACTACCAAAACATAATTCAGTTCTATTTTTTTTTTTATCCCAAAGGTAGGGCAGCTAGGCATTGTTCTTTACCAAGAGAAAATTGCAAAAAATAAAAAGCATAATGGATGTTTTTATGCCAACCTTTGCATTTTTTAACTCCCCTGGTCTGCATCTAATAACTGTCTATTCTACATTTACCAGACTTTAACAAACACTGAACAGGCATTCCAGTAAATATATACAAAATACAGTTATACCCCCTCCTTCGTGAGGAAAGGGACAGACCAAAGGCCTCGCGAAACATTAATCTCGCAAAGAAGTGCAGGTCGTTAATATGCATGCAGGCCACACCCATTGCTCCACCCCTCGGAACTCCGGAGCTCTGGGGACAATTCTTTGCTCCTTCCCGTAGTCTGTCTCAGAACAGGCGAGCAAAGGGAACCGTTTCTGTGTGGCTGCTGTGACCGCAGCCCAAACCCCGCGCCGCTCCCCCCCGCCCCCTGGTCCGACCCCGAGGGACCCGCGCCAGCCCGCGCGTGCTCACCCCGCCTCCGCAGCAGGTAAGGAGCATTCTTGGAGCCTGGAAAAACCTTCACTTTGCAACACTGCAACACCCCGTGCAGTTATGGCGGGGGGGGAGGCGTTGGTATGGGAGTTTCTTTCCCTTTAACATCCACCAGACCCGGCAGAGGCAGCATTGCCCGGGCTTTGAGTAACAAGGAATGGCATGTCTTGTGGTGGTGCTGCGCTGGGTCTCAGCAGAGCACACAGGACCGGGGCAGGGACCGGGGCAGGGACCGAGTCAGGGCTCTAAATGTCACTGCGAGCTGCAGTAAATTGCGCACGGGTGAGCCACGTGCCAGGGGAGCCCACCACCGGCGCACACCGGAGCCACCTGCCGCCGTGGGACTGCTGCCCTCTCAGCACACAGCTTGCCTCACTTTCATAAGGCAGTCTCCCCATTCAGGGACTGGGGGCATGGTGCTGCCATTGCAAGCCCCCCTCACCACAGGGCGGGGTGAGTCCCGCCCCACAGGCACTGCGGCACTGCCCCTCGGCAGAGGAGAGTCAAGCTGCTCATTTGTCAGGCAGCTGGGCTCGCGGACCACTAAATCATATTTGTGAAAAATTGCTTTGCAGATGGGCGAGGTCGGGAAGGAGAAGTCGCGATACAGAGAGGATTCACTGTATTTAAACTAAGGCAAAAATATTGCGTTTGAATTTTACTTTTCAAATACACATATACCAGGGCTATAAAAAGGGTTTATATGAGTATGTGTGTGGATGTGTGTTTGTGTGAATTACTTCACTCTACTGTCCTGAACTCAGTAGGGTCTAGTGTTTCAAATCTGGATTCCCAGGGCTGGCCATGGTCTGAATGTGTTTATCCCTTGTCTTGAGGAAGCTGATGAAGGAATTAATCTATCTGTTTGGAAGAGTGATATGTTTAATAAAATAATAATCTGAAAGCTATAACCAGTTTTTAAATTCAGGAAAAATCCTCTAAACTGTTGTTTGAATAACGCTACAGCTTGAATATCTATAGCTAGAAAGACAAAATATAGTCTGCAGAAGCAAGTCCACTTGGCTGTGTCTGCAGTAGTAAAACAAGCAGTGCCAGGAAACATTCCCAAGCAGAGAAACACAATCATCTGTACTATTAAATTGCTAAAGTGGTCCTTCACACCGTTTTGGCAGCAACGAGCACTCTCCCAAACAACTCTCAGACATGGTTTGGTTGCTGGATTGGGCCAGGAAGCATTCCTGGTAGTTTGAAAGTGGGCCTTTCCATGCCAATTGGCTGCAGGGGTGAAGAACAGTCTCAGACACATTTTATTTTTCAGCAAGACACAGCTTTGAGTACCTCATTCAAACCTTGCTATGATTTCCCCAAGTTATTTTTTAAAATAGATATCTTCCTTTTGCCATAGACCTGAGCTGTTTGAGAGGAGTTAATCCACAGGACGTGATTTAGGAAGCATATATAGCTCCCTGCTATAGATAACAAAGATTGCAAAGATACAGGTTGTTCATTTTCGTTAAGAGTTTCTTGTTAGATTAAGAAAATAGGGAGGCCCCCTTGGCACAAACCCATGCATAAGGATACACACATTGCAAGGTAACAAGATCTGAGCTACCTCTGACTGAACTACCTTTGATCCTGAAACTCCTCATGAGACAAAGAGCAGTACTGCAGCCCTCCTGTGGGATTATTGTTTTAGTTAGAGAGCTAAAAAGAAGGTTCACAGTTACTGCAGGGGATTTCCTAAGCAGCTGTTGCATGTTGCTGTTCCTAACCTGCCCTTCAGGCTTGGTGTATGAGGCAGTGCCCGTGGCAAAACCTGATCAGTGATCTCTCCACTCCTTCTGACAAAAATTGTGGGAAATTATACAGGAAAATTATATTAAGAAATATTTATGTCCATGAGAGAACATTCAGCATTCAGCAGAAGAGACAGTGCAGTTGACTATGAGGCTTTGACTATGCATCCTCAGCATGGTATATTCCAGAATGCAGCTTAATGGTGGCCTTTTATATCTTGGATAATGCAATAACTCCTCCTTTAGTGATACAAGTTATCTATTCAGCTGAATGATTTTCCTAAAGAACCAGAGCAACAATTAAGGGTATCACTAGCCTTTCTTATTTTGGACCATGAGCAGTTTTAAGCACTTGTTTGATGTTAAGCAGGTGCTAGATAATTCAGTGAAGCACAGCACAGATTGCATCACCAAATATAATCCTGTCTTTAGCTACATAAGAGGATCTAGATAAACACCGTATCTGCACATAAGCTTCACACTGAGATTCTTCAGTTTTATCATTTGAGTTTACATTTTGTCTGCTCATTTCACATTCCAGCCTCATTTCAAAGTACACAGTTTGAGTCAAAATTAGCTGAATGCCATTCAACATGAAGTGACTTATTTCATCTCTGCCCCCACACTGGATTTTGCAAGACTTAATAGGCTATATTTCAGTTTTTGAAATTGTAGCATTGCAAGAGGAAACTTTAAATCTTTCAGGAAACCCTTGGACTGCACCTCAGACTAACCTATACCACTTTTCCATTTTTCACATTTTGCAGATGCACACAATGTTCAGGAATATATGTTTGTTACTGAAGAAAGCAGTACATAGTAGTACACTGCATTTTCTTATTTCCTCTCTCTTTTGATTTTTCTTTATAATACAGAGCCCTGAGTCAAGGTGATAAAAAGCCTTTTTTTGAGTAAAGCATTCAGCTACATGTTTCACTTACTCTTTAAGTATGTGTTCCCACCAGTGAAACCACTCGTGATATGTGGCCTTAAGGGCCTTGCTGAAAGAAAGTCTTCTTGAAGATTGAAAAAATTATCCAAGCTAAAAAAAAGAATTAGCCTGTTAGAGTGCTGCCACCTAGTTAGATGAGTGTATACAACAAATCCATCTACAGTGTTTGCAATATCTCACTTCCTAGTATGCTGGGCTACCTGCAGAAAGTCTTCATGGACAGTCCCTAATAGCCATTCAAAGGGATCTATTGAATCCATTCCTTTGGGTTTGTAAAAACATACATATGCAAAGAAAAGTAATTAGAGAAAACAGAACATAAGAGCCCTGGGATTTTGGGATCCTGCAAAACATAAGCAAATTTGTGCTAAACTTTGTTGACTTGTGCTGTGGTGCAGTAAGCACCTGCAATTGCCGCCGGTTTCTGCAGAAGTTGACAGTGCTGCGGAACTCATAGGAAGAAGGGAATGGTAGGAAAAGTCTATTTGTAACTACCACAAATCATATATGAATGTCACAGTCCATACTTGACTTGAGCATGTTTTAATATGCAAATTTTAAGGGTAAATCAAAGTAGAAAAAAATAAACATTTGCTGTGATATTGCCTAGAAGATTGTGCTTTAACATCAGGGCTTCACACGGTACCCATTATATACCAGGAAAATGAAAATGCTATGAAAACAGACTTTAAAGTTTGAAATAAGACAAGATGCAATATACTTATGGAGAGATACAAACTATATTAAAAAAATATTCTATGCCACAGAAATAAAATCCTTAGATTCTTAAAAAGTTTAGAACTATGTTATTGGAAGGACTTGCTGTTTGACTACTTATTTACCTTCCTTTATAAAGGTGAGGATAGTCATGTCTGGATTTTGTATTCTGATGCATGAGGACAAATGTCTCTGTGTAAATTCTTTTTTCTGATTGGGAAGTGTGCTTTCCTATAATGCATTATTTTAATATTTTCAAACCAAATAATTCCTAAGACAAATTACTCTAGAGGTAAGACAGATTTAGCACTTAATAAATTTTCCGTTTATTTAACAAGTCAAGTGTCTGGTCTTAATTCTTAATTACCTCGCACTTGTTTAGCAATCCAGTTTCTTGCAGCCTTGACCAGATGCTTTGGATTCTTCCAGCGTGTTCAGGGTGATTAGCATAGTTCCCACACATACACTGGTGCTTCAGCATCAGACTGTCATACACAACACCTTTGGCACAAAGACAGTACAGTAAGAAATGATAATTGGAAAAAATGCAAGTTATACTGTACCCTGTCATGCATACTAGTGCAAAACTAGATTTTATTTGACAATTAGAGCAAGATAAAAATCAAAAAATCATTTAGGTTGGAAAAGACCTCCAAGATCATTGAGTCCAACCTTTGACCGATCTCCACCTTGTTGACTAAATGCCACATCCAGTCATTTCTTTACGACCTCCAGGGATGATGACTCCACCACATTTCTGGGCAGCCTGTTCCAATGCCTGGCATCCCTTTCCATGAAGAAATTCTTCCTGATATCCAACGTGACTGTCTCCTAGCACAGCTTGAGACCATTTCCTCTTGTCCTGTTTATGGCTGCCAGGGAGAAGAGGCTGCCCCCTCCGCTAGCTACAACCTCCTTCCTCATAGCTGTAGAGCCCAAAGCCTCCTTTTCTCTAGGATGAACAACCTCAGCTCCCTCAGCTGCTCCTCATATGATTTACTCTCTTTGTTGCCCTTCTCTGGACCCAATTCCTCTTTCCTTTGTGAGACTCTGAATTTTGATTTAGAAGGCACATCTTGTGACACAAATAAGGCAAAAATTAATTCTTAAGAAATTACATTAA
>WEKX01016735.1:23305-141095 GCA_013390025.1 Pitta sordida | reverse complement strand
ATTTAGGTTGGAAAAGACCTCCAAGATCATTGAGTCCAACCTTTGACCGATCTCCACCTTGTTGACTAAATGCCACATCCAGTCATTTCTTTACGACCTCCAGGGATGATGACTCCACCACATTTCTGGGCAGCCTGTTCCAATGCCTGGCATCCCTTTCCATGAAGAAATTCTTCCTGATATCCAACGTGACTGTCTCCTAGCACAGCTTGAGACCATTTCCTCTTGTCCTGTTTATGGCTGCCAGGGAGAAGAGGCTGCCCCCTCCGCTAGCTACAACCTCCTTCCTCATAGCTGTAGAGCCCAAAGCCTCCTTTTCTCTAGGATGAACAACCTCAGCTCCCTCAGCTGCTCCTCATATGATTTACTCTCTTTGTTGCCCTTCTCTGGACCCAATTCCTCTTTCCTTTGTGAGACTCTGAATTTTGATTTAGAAGGCACATCTTGTGACACAAATAAGGCAAAAATTAATTCTTAAGAAATTACATTAATAAATGCAATTAACTGTAATGAAGAAAGGAAATCGGTAGTGTCTTGTTAAAGCTTTTATGCCTATGCAAAGAACAGTCTTACTATTGAATCACTTTTTTTCTCTTTCTCTATTGGGTAAAGTGATTTGAAGTTCTTAACTTACATATAACAAGAAAATATTACGGCAGTTTAAGGGAAATAATTCAGAAAAGCCTTTTTAAAATAGATTTTGAAATGGCAATCCCACCCTGCATTTCTACTGCTTAACTAATACTAATACTGCTTAACTAATATTAATTCCAGATCGCAAAGCATATCAAATGAAAGTTTTAGAGAGTTGAAACAGTGGCAGTCAGAGTCCTTTTTCATTAAGAACAGTTCCACCCACTACTCAATTAAGACCAAATCTTGTTGTTTGACTGCATTGCAAGGTACCTTTCAAATTTTCTATGGTCAGTTATTCAGGGACAGAACTGCTTTATATGAAACAGCTATCAGTATCACATTGTTCTACAGCTGTGTATTGGAAGCCAAAGAGAAATGGCAGTAGACTCAAGCTAAATTCAATTTTCAAGGTTTTCAAACCAAGTCTGAAACACTGAAAAATTATTTTCTTTATTTACTTGTTGCTTGTATTACCCTTAGAAATATCTGGAACAACAATTATTTTCCTTATCCCTGTGGACCATTTGCATCTGGGAAACATTTGGATTTTTCTTCCCCTTACAATTGACAGGGGCTTAAAATAACAATTTATCCAAGCTGCAATACTTGGTACTCAAAACCTCTTTCTTATGAGCCACAACTACTGGGAATGCCAACACAGTTATGGGAAAATTGTGTTAGCCTCGTACTAAAATGTCAGCCAGTGAAGAGAATACAAAATTAAAGTCCAGATTCAACAACATGCTCAATACCATCCTTATTTAGCATAGTTCTTGAGTGGGTATTGAACATCGATAAAGTCTTTAAAAGCTTTACTGAATAAAGAGTCTGTTTACACTGTGGGCAATTCAAAGTTAAGGTGCTGAGGTCATTCAGTTAGAAGCCAGCCAGAAATTATGCTGCTCCAGAAATATTTATGCTGCCATTTTTCTTAGCTCATGCACTTTTTACCTGATCCTTTGGGATCTTGCTATTTAAGCCAAAATGATAACACAACAGTTATGTTTAGCATAAGGAGAATGCAAACACAATAACTAAGTGCAGCATGACTAAGTTTCTGCTAAATGATCTTCTAGCAAACATAATACATAGTTCATTAGCAATAAATTCTTGTATCTACTTCCTTGGTTTGTTTTCTTTTAAAGAAAAAAATAAAGAACCAGTGAAAATGTGGAGCTAATAAACTAATGCAACTTAAAATATCTGCTGGCATTGTCAAAGCAGTTAATATTCGCTTCTCTGCAGTTCTTTGCTGCTCTGTCTTGAGGTCTTGTAAGTTATTTGGAAGTATGCATACAAATAAGTGCATGCTTACATACCTTGCTTCCTTTTCTTGCCACTCAAAAGTTTTAACTTCCAAAGTCTGTTGCCTACCATACTGTACAGTTTGTCAGGGGTCATCATCCCAAAAGGCAAGAAAACATTTCCTCCCATCCCCCGACCAACAGAGAAGGTATTTAACTGCTAAGTGTACATGTATGAGGACTTTCAGAAGATTTTAGGCAGAGTAGGCAGTTATATCAAACAGATTTGAATGGAAAGACTTGTTAAACCTCAACAAAATTAGCTGAAAGTTGAAAGTATCTCCTACCTGGCATTCTTTCAATTATTTTTTTGTTCTAATCATTTGGTTAGTCCAAATGGCGGTTAATAAAAACAATATATATTTTATTATGCTATTGTTACACATAATCGAGCGTCATAATGACACTATTTGATTACCTCTATCAAGGTTGCATCCAGTTTTGAAGTGAAACACTGAAACTATGTATTCAGGCTGTCTCCTCAGGTTGACATAGATATAAACATTCCTTTCTTAGTGAATTAGTAGATTTTGCAAAATACAATGTAACCAAAAATGTAATTTTATTGTACAAAAGTTATTTTGTCTGAATCAAAAATCAGTTTAATTAGGTCAGGTCAGTATTACATGGCAGAAGCATCTGCTCCAAACTTTTACATACTAAGATATTCACAGCACTGAGTGTAAAATTTATTTCTAGAGGGATTAATTGGTTTAAGAAAGGCTGAAATAGATGGGTTTTTTATTGCAAGTATTTAAATTGATTTAGGATGTGCGAGTGATTCAGATGTGTGATTGCTGGTCATACAGCACATGTGCTTGGTACAATACCAGAATGCAGCAGTAGAGCTGACTGCTAAAAATAGCCTGTAGGATTTCCCTAACAAGATTCAGTCAATAATCTCCCTCTCCCTACAAAAAAACCCAAAACCCAACAACCAAAAAAACCAACAAAAAAAAAAGGAAGGGTGGGAGACAAGTGTTTCCAATTGCAAACTGTGAAATATTAATAAAGGATGGTTATTGTGTCTCTCCACAGCCAGGTTCTGCTTTCAGATTCCTTGTGTAAATCTGAGCAGCTCCACTGAGACTGGTGGATTTATTCTGGATTTACACCAATATTACTGAATGTGGTCCTGATGACAGATGGGAATGGTGCCACCACTGAACCATATCGTGGTAGAGGACATAGGACACAGCAACTGAATTTGGATTAAGTCAGTGAAAACCAAGGTTTTCCTGGTGGGAACTCCCTAACACTCATTCATTTCCAAAATACATACTTTATTTGGGTCAGCTTCTTTTAATAATATTTTTAATAAAGGGGAGAGCAAGAGACCTAAAAATCATAGGCTAACAGCACGTTTTGAAGAGGATTAATTGCTCTGGAGAAAAACGGTACCAATAAGAAAACCCAAGAGAAGAATACTTAATAAAATATTCTAAAGAAAATCTGAACGAAATAATATCAAATATTCTGTAAACTGTTTAAATGAAAATCAAGTAGATTTTTCCCCCCATCTTTAACTCATTATCTTCTGCATATACTGTGTATATATTGCTTAACTGTCTCACAACAATCACCATTGTAATACCCTTCAGATATTTGGCTAAAAGCCATGTCTCGCAATAATAGAGGCTCATTTTGATGCCCCTATGATAATTTGCCACAAGAGCTTTCCTGATACCTTTTTTTCCTCTTCCAAAAATATATTGTCTTTAAATAGGAAAAAAAAAATTCCAGTTGAGGTGTGTTCTTACATTAATTTCTAGAGTCTGAATTTGACCTCACTTTACAATGCACTAGAATTTTCTCTCTTTACACACACCCATTCCTTCCTTCTATGCTTTTAAAAATAGTAGTGTTGGAAATAGATGGGACAATGGCTGGTTGTATCTTGTGCTTTCTTAAGGGAGAAAATCACAGAACCACAGGATAGCTCAGGTTGGCAGGAACCTTCAGAGGTCTGTAGTTTAATTCTGCTCAGAGCAGGTCAGCACCGTGATCAGACCAGATTGCCAGGACTTTTATCCTAAAGGCTGTATAAGAATAGAGAAAAACTGGGTCTGGGTTTCTTTCTTTCCACTGGTTGATGAATAAATGCTAGGGCACCCTCCAGATCCTGGAAATGGTATGCACAAATAAAGCCATTCTTTGCCATAACATACTGTATGTCAATAATACATATATTGATCTGTTTATTCACAGAAACTATTAGAATAGTTAATGTTGCAAAGTCTCTGTTCACTGTCACTCCAAAGGTGTGAATCATGTAACATAGAAAATAGCTCTTTTTTCAATCTACTCAGAAACTGCAGTGATAAAGCTTATATATCTAAGTCTGTAAGCCTAGACACGTCAGTGAAAGAGATTTCTTCAAGCAGAAACAAAACGCTTGATTGTGAATGCAGAGGTATGTCCTCTGATGGAGCTGGTCAATCAGCCAAGGGTACTGGCTGTTACTGTGGATACAGCTTGGAAGCATCTACAGCATCACACTGTCTTCAGCCTGTATCTAGAGGATATGAAAGAGACGAGGGTACAGAGCACAAGTAGAGAAGCAGAAACATAAAGTTGTAGGGCAGGTGGAAATAGGAGGATATTTTTCTTCAGTAATTAGTAGAGACCATTATCTTAAAAGAGAGGGAAGAAAAAAGATTCAATAAAAGAAGAAACAAAGATGCAAGAAAAGTATAGTAATTCAGATTTGAAAAAAATAATTCAGTGAAGGACTGAGAATCTCAGTTGGAATAAGATGTTTGGGGGGTTTTTTTCTCTCTTTCCTTCTCTCTTTCTTTCTGGTGTTGTTCATGCAGTAATGTTTTACTAAAATGGTAAGGTTAGACTCTGCCTAATCTTAATACATATACCCTGACTCTGTGTATGCAGTGTCTGCATTTCTATTGCTGACCCCATCAGGTGTCAGATTACAAACACTTTATGCCAGAGATGTCCCATTCCACCATCTCCATTCAGTGTTTGTCCTACATAATTTCATTCCTTCTTTTATTCTTCCATCTCAACTTAGCATTTTCTTTCTTGATTAGTGTCACTGATGCTACAAGTCCACATATCTACATAACCTCCTTGACCCTAGTGCCATTACTGGGGATTATAAAGGGAGATGTCAGTAAACCTTAGCAATCAGACTGAAACAGCAGCCTTTACATTTGTAACTTCAACTTTTTCAGTGGAACTGCACATTTTTGAATGGAACAGTGAGGCCTACAGACAGTGAGCACACTTTTTGTGTGTTCTGTGAATCTTTTAAATGAGTTTACAATATTTTGGGGACTGTATGAACCACAACAAGAAAAACAGTGTTGTGGTTTAATAATCCCGTCTATACACACCTGTTCTTTTTGCAAAAACTCATGGAAGGTGAATTAGTATGTTTCTTTCTGTACAATCCCAATGTTTGTTACTCAACAAATCATAATACATTTTTGGTTTCCAAGTTCACATCCTAATTGGAAAGATGGGAAAGCATATTGTCTTGCATAGTCACATACAGTGCCCATTAAGAGCTCCATCCTACATCAATCTATGGATGAACTGAATAGCTGTAAACTTCCAGGGCATGGCAAGTTCTGCCAACTGCTGTGAAGGAATTAATACTTCTGGCATAAAACTTCATATACAGTAACTCCAGGGTTGGGTTTTTTGGGGGGAGTGGTGTGCACAAAGTGAATCTTAAAAAGATGGGCCTTCATCCAAGGTTATATTACCCATAATAAGAAATGAGGTTTCTGTGATCATTTTTTTTTCTCGTTTGACTGAAGATTTTTGGGGTTCTAATCACTTTGCTTTGGACAGCCCAGGAGATGCTCCCTGAGTGACTAGACTGCCTAGGTCCTGACCATAAAACCTGCCTTTTTAGAGTCCCTACGACCATTGAAAGACAGAGAAGCTGTAGCCAACAACACCCAGGCATCCCTAGAGCTTTGCCCTTTCTGTAAAGAAAGCAGCCTTACAGCAGAGACTGGCTCGTCAAATGAAGACATTGAGAATTATATTGTAGTTTTCTTCCTTACTGGTGGCCTTTCTTCAACTTATTGGTGGTCTCTTTACAAAGCAGGAAAGAACACAGAGAAAAGAACCAGAGAACAGGGAAACGAAAGAAAAAGCTACAAATTACTTAAGGCACCAAAAATGCACCTGTTGCTATATTGCCAGCACCAGTCAATGATAATAATTTATGACTGTGTGAATATTAACCCTGTGATTTATCAGCTGCACTGGTTGTGTGGGTGCCAGCATAGCATCATAAAACAGAGGAGCAGTATGGCCAAAACTGAATGCATTGCTGTAGGAGGTATTTGAGGTATTTAAGTCTGCTTATCCCACATGAACAAATGCATTTGGCCTGCCTATTAAAAGCAGTCTTTAGGGAATCCTACCAGTGGTATAGACATGCTGGCTGGGCTGGTCCATGTCTGGGTGAGATAATGTGGAATCAGCAGGGGAAGATGGGGTCCCGGACACCGGTTGATGTTTATCTAATCCTGCCATGCCAACTGTAGCCATTTGAGCCTGGTAGATTTGCAACTGCTGGACATGCCGATGTGCCAGGAACTCCTGTTTCCAAGAAAACAGCACAGTAGAAAGAAATGTGAGACGGGATCAAGTAAGACACTGAAGGAAACATGTCAACAAATTAAGTTCATTAGGTCAGGGTAGTAATAAACAGTGTGGACCCCCATCCCCCCCACTCGCACCTAAAGACCCAGTCAATAAATCCATTCAACAGATGTTTTCACACTGACAATGTGAACTCCTGGCTTTGCTGGAAAGTAGGTGATGGCAGGCAACCTGTCAGTTCTCCCTGACAGGAAAGATGGCTTCATATGCAAAGGCTGATAAAACACAAAGATTTTTCTAATGTATTGGCTATATAATATGACGTTAGAATATGCATTTTATGACCCTACACAAATAAAATTTAAATTTTCCTATAGCACTGAAAGTGATAATTGGAGCTCTTAGTACCAAATGCACTGAGCAGCTGTGAGTCAAGTTTCTACAGAGGACTCAGTTCCCAGAGCTCCCTGGAAAGTAGGAACAATTTGCATTTACATTTTCACAAATCATTTAGAAATTCAAGAATTGTTACATGAGATCCCACTTAAGAACCATCTTTTTTTGTCATAACTGCTGTTGGCTGCAGGCAGTGTCAAACACTTCAGGGAAGATAGGCAGGTGTGAAAAGACTGTGACAGAGTAGAAATGAAGATTTTCTCCTCTGTTTTGTTTGTCAACAGATGGTCACTTCTGCTGACATGACAAAGGATGAAACGCCACTGAAGTCAGTAGAAACCTTGGGATGCCCTTACATCACAGAGCAAGATTGCTTCTCAAACTGTTTTCTTTCTGATTTTCTTTTTTTTTGTGCTTATAGTCCTAGACCCTCAACAGAAAGTAAATGCAAGAGAGATACATATTTCCAAACCACTTAATTCAGTTGAAATTCACATCTGTGTCTTACAACTGCAGGCTGTTTATCCTCATCTAGGCACCGTATACTATGCAGGCATACATATACGTATATATGTGTATATATATATATATAAGTATGTATGTGTGTATGTGTTTTTTTTGTTTGTTTTTTTTTAAACCCAGTAACAGTTAGCAGTGCTGCACATTGTTGCTTTGGACAGCAGCTCACAGGTCTGGCCTGGCCAACAAGGGATTGCTGGCTACTCAGAGAGGTGAAGCTGAGTTCAGGCTGTGTGGGAAGGCAGGTGGGAGTGTCCAGGAGTACCTCAGTCCCTAGTGTAGTACAAAAAAATTTGAAAGCTCATGGGATGTGAGAATGTCTACCATGCATGTAATAAAAGAGTCCTTTATGCAAACAAGTTCTTATCAATAACAGCTGAAATGAGAAAAAGTGCTTTAAAAGGAAGCCTCAAACCCCACATTAATATTCAGTCACCACTTCAATGAAAAGACATAAGGACATGGGAAGAGTAAATCAACTGGAACCTTGTCATAAGTGACTAAATAAAGGAAGAAAATATGCATAAGCAAAAAGAGGTTTTACAAGAATTGCCTTGGTTTGGAGTCATTGAACAATTTCTCTTTCTTTAAATACAGTCCCCAACTTTTCCTATTGCTCTTCTAATGTTTAATGACGGGATGGTGTTATGTATGACAGGAAGCATCTTGAGCTATCTGAAGAGATGTATGTATCCCCTCATGAACACAACATAACCTTCAGGAATTTTTATCCTGAAAATCCAAAGTGATTCATTTTTGCTTAGTTTCACTAATAATTATAATTATGATATGTTTTCAAAGGAGATATTTTTTGTCCTCATCGACATACATCTCTTTTGTAATCTTTGTTGGGAATATCTGTGATTGGACAAAAATGATGAATGCATGGCAACTATCATGTTGAATATTTTCCCTATGGAGAACAGAAGCAGATACATTCCTTTGTGAGAATTTAGCATTCATTTTCCTCAGTGATGGCTTTAGTGGTCAACAAAGGAGGCACAGGAGGCATTTTGCTATTTGTGGCATGATTACTCCCTGCATCCTAAAATGGTGACAGCAACACTATCTGTCTGATGCTTGTGTATTCACCATCTCACAGGTTCACAGGCTCACAGGTTATTCTGAGTTGAAAGGGACCCATCTCCTGCCTACTCTTCTAAACTGCTAGCTGAGCAGTTTGGAAGAAGCCAAACTCCTACCTGCAGGAGCCACTCATCGCACACAACATTACTGCCATACAGGAAATCACCAGGATTATGTTACATCTTTCTGCTGCTCTCAATCTTTCAGGTTGCCTTCATTGCATTGATTAAATACCTGATGTCTGTGTAGTTCTTTGAGCAAAGGGATTTTTGATACTGTCTTTCAGCATTCACACTATCCATAATTCATAAATTGAGTTCACTTTTCTGATAATTACTAGAGTACAGAAGACAAAAGTGTTTGTTCCCCATAGGAATGGTCTTCAAGGTAGTAAGGGGGCATCAGTGGATTCTGAGAGACTTCATTAAACAGTATTACTTAAATATAGTTCTTAAAGAAACCTTGGAAATTCAGCTATGAGTGAGGTGGAACGGATGCTGTGCACAAATGTTTCTGTTTGGACTTTTCTCAGTGCTGACTGACGGAGCTCTGAGGATTTAGAGCTGCCTAGTCTCCCCTTCTTTTACTTTCAGCCCTGAACTTCACTTGTGCAATACCTGCACAATTATTTTCAGTGAAGCTGTAAGTTTGCCACTCAGTTGATACCTACAATATGATCTTTCCAGGTCTCTGATCTAAAGAAGTCAATTTAAGTGATTTTTTGTTACGGTGTCTTGAAGAATAAAAAAAAAGAAAAAAATGTCCGGAACGCGACAGAACACAGATAACTTGGGAAGATGTTCCTTTCTTTGCTTCTGAAATGATTACATGTTTGTGTCTACGTAGGCAATAGAAACACTATTTTTCATACATATGAACAAATCAAGGTAACTTTTTTTAATGCTAATCAACCTGTGTGACCATCACCTAAACCAGACTGCTATTTCAGCAATTTGTCAGCAACCAAGAAGAGAGCCTGTTCTTGCTCTCCTGCATTTTCTGCTTAAACCGTCTTTTGTTTATATCATTCTCCTCTCCCCAAATGAAACCAGATGCATCCTGAGTATTTGACACATGTTTATCAACATAATCAGTCCAGGGAAGGAGAAGAAATTTGTGGAGGGTTTGATGGAAAGTTGCATAACACCTGCTTTAATTTCTGAGGTCACAGAAAACTGTTTGCCTGTGAAAAACTTTTAAAATAGGTTAAAAGTGGGGTAGTTTGTCTCACCAGGCTTATATTGAGGCCTCAGATCCTTTAACTGGAATTTTAAAACTCTAGGCATCAGCAAAATTTAGACTTGTTTAGATTTTAGTCAAAGTTTTAGGCTAACTTCCTGATTAGTTTTCATTTTACAGACAACAGGCACTCATTAAATACATATAGTTTTTCCAGTCACCTACATATTTATGCTGTGAGCATTTTGAATACTCTGTATCACACAGACAAGTGGATTAATGCAATGAGTAATGTGGATAACCAACACACTTATCTGGCTCCCCAAATGCCCACCTGGCCTCTAGAAGGGATTAAAGCCACACAATGAACTTATCTTCAGGTTTTATGTGCTACAGCCATGCAAACACATGTCTATCTCCCCAGCAATATGACAAAAGCAGTATTTGCACATCTGCAGGGCTAGTGATTTGTGTGAATATATTTGGAGCATTTCTTAGGTAACCTGAGCCCTGTCTGCCCGGCATGGAGCCTGCTAATTCCAGGTGCCTGAGATTAGTTTATTAGTAGTGGCAAGCAATTAAGGCCTCTGCTGAAGCTAGTGGAGGGCTGTTGAACCAGAAACCAGCTCAGGACCTTGGTGATTATTTTGAGGAGGACTTTCTGGAATCTGTATCTAAAGAGAAGAAGAATCTTTTAGAAGTATGGGAGGTAAATATTTGTTGTTCTCCTAGTATTACTGTAAGGCTTGTTTAGCAGCAGTTGGAATGAATTTGAGTTGATGTGAATATTCTTTTCATGTAGATGTCTGATTTATATATTTTGGTGCTTAATATTTTTTAAATGCTAAGAATTTTAATGAGAATTATTTTCTTATTTCTACTGGTTGTGAGAACTGATAACCCAAAAGTGTATTCTGTTGGATTATTAAGCATTCTATGTTTGATGAACTAACAATTGTCTATGAACTAATGTTCCTTCAAGCTATTATGCTTTGTGCAAAGAAAAAAATATGTGGGGCTTACTCAAAACTTTTTTTTGTCTTTCAACGGTCTGTTTTTTAATTTAATATGTTAATATTTAGTTTAATCTCAACTAAATAAATCCTAAAATTTGCAGGTCCTAAATGTGTATGGGCACGTGTACACCTCTCTTCAGGATTGTGTTTTGGCTTTTTTTCACTGTGATAGGAAACATTTTCTCTTACGAATAGCAAATTTTGAACTTCTTAACATGATTACTGCTTAGTCTCTTGTGTATTTGTGGCCAGGTTTATATCCCTCAGTTGTTGTGCCTCTGCTGAGATCTGCTGAAGTATGAAGTGTGTTCTAGTGTCTATTAACTATTATAAGTCATTCATGTTTTGTCCATCCTGCCCTTCTCTCACTAAAGACCTCCAGTACTAGGGTAATACCATGCTTCGAATTTTGCGTCTTCACTCTTTTGGGGGTTTTCTAGGATACATCTGTGGTGCTATACAAAGCTTTTCTTCTCAAAGTGTTTTTTGCTGATTTCCACCTTGTTTTCAGACAATTACCCAAGGGATAAGTTATTCCTGAGGGAGAAAAGTACATACGTGCACTGCAGGAAGTTTTGCCTTCTTTAAGGATGAAAGCAAAACCTGTTGCCTTTGAGACCTGTAATTCCTCTATCTCATTCTTCTGAAGGGTTTTTCTGACATCTGCTCTGCTGCCTTGTCTCACCCTAAGGCTCCTGTTTAAAGCCCTACTCCTTAGCCCTGTCTAGACCCCTGTGGCAACATGGAAAAGAGCAACTTGCGATCCTGCCATTTGTCTTCTCTACCACTCTCCTTGGCTTCCTACTTTCCCAGTGCAGTTGTAGCTGAATGCATCCAAGGGGTGTTCAGGCTGGCCAGTAGCTGCATCCAGTGAAATGGCCTCTGTTTGCAGCAAACAGAGATCAGTCCTACTTTAAGGTCTCCACAATAGCAGCCTTGGCCCAACCACGGCAGAAACTCTGGGCACCCAGAAACTTCTAATTCAGTTCAAATGTAAGTAGTTAATAGTGCTTCATAAATCATGGCTCTTATACAATATATCAATAGGTTTGACCTTGTTTATCCTCAGAAATTACAGAAAAAAAAAACATAGGAAGCAAAGAATTCCTATGCAAAGGAGTATTAAGACAAAAAGAACTACAGCGAAGCAGAAGTTTTAGCAATTTTAACCCAGGAGTTTAGTGAACTATATTCTGCATACTATCCTCAAATAAAACTATAACTGGTTGCCTCCAGGAACTGAGCAAAAATAGGTCCCGAGGTCTTCTGAAAATACTTGGATGAACAAATGTGAAAGTGCAGGAATGGTATATCTCTGTCAATCTATAAAACCTAAAATAGAAATTAGTCTGAGATATCCTTGAAAATTAATATGTTGAGAGATCTTTTAAACTGCTTTGTCACTTGAAGAAAACACAGCACCAAGAAACCTTACTAGTACTATTTTTGTCAAAACCACATGTAAAACCACAAATTTCCATGGTCATCACTTGGAAATAAACCTCAGTATCACCATCTGAAATACAGTCAACCACAAATTCAGAATCAGCACTTTTATGAAAAGTAAATAAATTGCAAGTATAGATATAGGCACATAGATTGAATAGGTAGAAATAGATTTAGAGCAAGCAAAAGCACAGATGGAAAAAGGCCAGTTAGTCTTCAAGCATCTGGGATTATTAGGTCACATGTTATCAGGATGTTTATAGAATTTGGATTTCTCTTGCTGTAATCTAAGGAAGACAGTGTTGACTCAAAAATGGATAAACAGAAATGAAGTCTTGTCAACTGAATATTAGGTGCAGATACAGAATTCACAGAGAGAGTAATTGCATATTGGAATGGGCTGCCCAGGGAGGTGGTGGAGTTGCCATCCCTGGAGGTGTTTAAGAGAAGACTGGACGAGGAGCTTAGTGACATGGTCTAGCTGGGGGGTGTAGGGCTGGATGACCCTGGACCCCTTCCGACTCGGAGTGGCCTGCTAGACTGTGAGGGATCTAGGTTGGTGTTATGCTCTGGGATGTGCTCTCGGTCTCTGTACGGGTGTTAGGTGGTGAGTTGGACTAGATGATCCTTGTGGGTCCCTTCCAACTCATAATATTCTGTGATTCTGTGATTCTGTAATTGTGGGATGAAATCCATACACCAGAACTGCATAGAGTCCCAGGCAGAGATTTGCCTTGGGCAGCAACCTGCTTCTCACAGCAAAACAGCCATATTCCCTCTGCCTCCCCCTTGTCTTCTGGAGGACTGTGGAATGGCTTGCTCTAGCTGCTGCCAAGGTAGAGCATAGTACTTGGCATGTCCCTACTGCAGTGACTTCCCAGGGCATGGCTACCACCCTCAACCAATTTGTTTTTTCCCCTCTTTTCCTGGAGCAGCAACACAGCTGCTGCTGAAGTCTCTGCCCCTTTCCTGCCATCCTTCTCTTCTAGGGCAGGACCCCCTTTGAGGCAGAAAAATATGTTATTAAAATTATAACTCTTTTTGTCTAGTGGGCCAAGAAATAGGGAAAGACCAAAGACTCTTGATGGGATGACAAGAGAGTGCTCCTTCAAGGCATGTAGGAAAGGGCACTTTTGCAATCTTGGGTTGCATGGCTAAATATGTGAGTCAGGGCTCTGGTCACAGAGCTGGTCTCTCATTGTAGGACACAACAGCAGGATCAGAATCTTACCTTTTACCTGCACTGTTGCATAGGGAGGTGGATGGGTTGTTGACCTGTGGTTTCGAAGGGAGAGAGAATAAAAGTTATCTCTCTTGGATGGAGAGTTTCCAAAAGTCTGAGCATCTAAATATGATTCCAACAGAGGTGAGGAATTAAGATGGCCACATGGGTTGAGAAGTTTTCAGCTATCCTTGTGAAGAAATATGAGCCAGGCAGACATTATGTTGCAGCTTGGCATGATTAAGAGAAAGGAGTGATGGGAGTGACAGAAAAGAGTGCCCCAAAGTCAGAGTACTTTCTATGGGAAATTCCAGGAGTCCAGCTGAGCTGCTGGTTTCACTCCTGATTCCTGCTCCTGTGAGACCTGCCTTCTCTGCTCCTGGCATTGGCAGGTACTCGACTTCTGTCACTCCTGCTAAAGCGCTGACTCTGCCATGTGCACAGCACACATCCAAAGAAAACACAGCACCTTCTCAAAAGTTTATGCTCCTGCCTGAATCTTTTCTTCACTTATTGAATCTCTCAGAGATTTAATATAAATGTATAAATAATTAGGGGTACAACAAAGGGGAAAAGTAGACCATTTGAACATCTTGTGTATTTCTTTTTTTTTTTCCCAGAAAACCTCTTTAGAGGAGTTTTGTTACTTTACTGCTTTTACTAGAAAAACCACATGACTTTGCTGAAGCCACTTGGTGCTTTCCAAAAATGAATTCCAAAGGGAAAACACAATTGTCCACGTCTTGCCCTAACTTTCAGTATGAACAAGTATTTGCTTCTTTGGCATGAAGAATAAATAGGATCTATAATAATATTTAATGATTATAACCACCTAATCCTAGCAGCTTTCCAAAATCATTAAGCTCATATGTTGGTTGGCCAAAAGTAATTAATGAGAGCATCACCTGTCCCATGTGTTTCATTGATCTGGGAAATGTCACCCAACACTCTTCAACAGTACTGGCAAATAGGTGTGGTGTTCCTTTATGCAGATTATTTCAACCACTTTCGTTTTTCTGCTTTTCATCAGAACTACTTTTCTTTACACACTTTTAAGTGTATGGTTTCTTTTTAAGTGAAGAATCATTGTTTTGGCCTTCATACAATGAAACAATAATCTCCAGGCTAAATTCAGCAGCAGTCCTGCTGTAGATCTGTGTTTCCTGTGTATTTCAACAGATTCTGCTTTGGTTTTATAGGCAATTCTTCTGAGTATAGGACTTATTGTAGAATTAATGGAAATTACTTGGATCTGACATATAAAGAAAAAACCTTGGAAAACCCTGCTCTTCAGTGTAGAATCCAGATACACTACCATCACTGTCTGAACATAAAATCATGAAGGTGTATAGATGACTTCTGCAGCTGCCTCCTGGCTTGTATGGAGGTACCTGAGGTCAGAACAGGGAGCATCAGTGGACTATGTGGTCAGCAAATACAAGAACTATAACCAAGTTGTTTCACAAACTCAGTTATCTCTACAGATTGCTTAGGGCACTGTAAAGAGGAACAAACCAAACCCAATGGAAGGACTTGAGAGCAAGTCCACAGGAGGGCTGCCAAGATGCTTAAATGGATGGAGCACCCCTCCTGTGAGGAAAGGCTGAGAGAATTGGGATTACAGCCTGGAAGAGAGAAGGATTTGGTATGACCTAATTGTGGTCTTCTAGTACCTGAAGGAAGCCTACAAGAAAGAGGGAGACAGACTATTTACAAGGGCATCTAGTGACAGGACAAGGGAGAATAGCTTTGAACTGAAAGAGAGGTTTAGATTACATACTAGAAAAAATTTTTCTACTGTGAGAGTGGTGAGACACTGGAGCAAGTTGCCGAGAGAAGTTGTGGGTGCCCCATTCCTGGAAGTGTTCAATGCCCATTGGACAGGGCTCTGAGTAACCTACTCTAGTGGTCGCTGTCCCTGTCCAAGGCAAGGAGTTTGGAACCATGTGATCTTCTCTTCCTACAGAAACCATTCTGATTTCCACCCTTCTGAATGTTTCGGAAAGAAATACTACCACATCTCACATCTTACTGTAGTGTTGTTAAAATGTCAACAGGATTCCTTTCTCCAAAACATATGTAGTAAGATTATGTATTTCTTTAAAAAAATATGTATGTATACACACACATCTGCAAATATCACAAAGTAATTTGAAAATGTTTTTTCTCTACACCACCGATTTTGGTACACAGAAATAGCAATATATAGTGAAAAGGTGATGTAATTTGAGATTCTACAAAATAAAAGATTTGAAAAGTGACATGGCCTAGATGATGGGAGGCTTGGATGGATGGAGCGTGGTGCCTATGGTTCCACGCTTGTGGGTTCGATCCCTGGGTGGGTGTTCGCTTGGGAGTTGGACTAGATGATCCTGTGGGTCCCTTCCAAATCAGAATAACCTGTGAAAATAGGAAGGATGCTGCAGATGTAAAAAGAGAGACACTCACAAAAATAGATCTTTCCACACCTATTCTGTACACTTGGGAAGAATTCTATGTAGCTGTATAATGCTCTATATATTTATAGTATAAATGTATTTCTGCAACAAACAAGTCAAGCTTGTTGTATTATTTTTAGTTTTATTTGGGATAAGACCCAATTATTTGCAATTTGAACAAAAATTGAATCCAACACCAAAAGATTATTTCAAAATATTTCTTAAAACCAAGAAGTTTCCTGCTTTTTTCCTCAGGCTATGGATTGCTGCTTTTAACAAGTGGGAGAACTGTCATAATGAGCAAATTGGCAGAAAACCCCTTATGTTTACTCATTTAGGAACAAGTAGAGAGTTAAAAAGAGAAAAGGGAAATGCTATGTGCTAGCATAGGACTAATTGTATAATGCAGACTACAAAATAAATGGTCCAATTTCTTATCGCTTTAGTAAATCTTGGAAGTTAAAATGTAAACTTCAGAAGACCCCATCATTCGAATGAATTTATTAGAATTTCTTCATCTCAATGTACTTCAAGGGGGCCTAGACTGCTCTTATGAAGAGGAATGTGTAAGACTGGTTAGGCTAAAAGGGAGAAGAGTGAGGGAGCAGTATTATAAAATCCAAACAACTGGACAGTATAAGTTCCAAGTCCTTCCCTTTTCACATTCTTTCTTCTTTACTGTATGTTTTTCATTTTCTTTCTGTTTTTAAAACTTGGAATCTGTTTTATTTGTAAGTTCCACTGTCATTTCTTGCTTTTGTACATTTTCCCACAAAAGATGAATCTTGCATGTATTCATGTCTTCATAATACTCAAATATCATAAGATAGTAAAACCAATTGCAAGAAACGGACAGTAAGAATAATTTCAAAGAATATCATCTGGGGAGGAGAAGTGGGGGCAATAAGTACCCTTGTCCCAGCATAGCATCTCTGGAAGGTGGTTGGTTGATTTGCACACACTACATAAGGGTCTCATCATTGCATTAGCTGGTGTTTTTCTGGGAGAGGTATCTATGCAAAGTATCCAGCAATAACTTACAGAAAAAGAAGTCTGAATGCTTAAAAGACCAAAAGACACAAAATTAGAAGCCAAACCCTAATCTAAATTCCTTATCTGGTCTCTGTTACTCCTTACAATGATCTGTGTCCTTCCTCAAACAAAACACAATAATTTTAGGCATATTAATTAATATTTTCAAAACTGCCTTTGTATGGGACAAAAATAGATTTCTACTTTAGAAAACTGCTACTCTCTCCTGCTTAGTATTCAGAATCGCTGTCTCTGTTTTAAAGGCCGGTTGAGATAATTGTGTCTCAAATCATATATCAGCCCTGAAGATCAACTCCATTGCTGGTGTGGTCCCCTAAATCACCTCCCTAATCATGATCTGATGGTAGTTTAGAAGGACATTCACTTGCTGGAGGTTGTCTTGGAGTCAGTGACTGAGCAGGAACACAAGAAGCAGTCGGGAAGTGGCACGTGAGCCACTGGGAATCACGAATACAGTGTCCCGAGAACTGCGAGGGTGCGAAGAGCAGAGGGCCTCCAGTGACTCTCTAAAGGCAGGACCTGACTGTCAGTGGAGAAGGTAACTTCCTCCAATAATAAGTTATGAATTATAACACATTTAACTCTGTTTTGAGGCCAGAGTAGATTATTTACACAGATCTAAGTCTAGATAGACCAAAGGAGAACCAAGCAACTTATTGTGGGTTTTCACTGGGATATCTGAGAGAGGGGTTGGGCAATTCAATAGTTGCTTTTTTCCCCCAAAGAAAGGAGTCAGTATTCTTGAAGCCACACAACCCTTGGAAATAATATATATTGGAAAATATTACTCCATATATATATATATATATAAAACCCTAAAATATACCTAGTGAAACCTTGGAGGATGGAGTGGGGGAATCCTGAGAACCAGTTAAAACAAAATGTTAATTCTAATTGTTGTATTTAGTTGGCCTTGTCTTGTGACAAGTTTGTTATTATGCAGATTTCCTACCTGCCACTTCTATGGGAGGGTTTTACAAAGTGAAGTTATGCAGGCAATTCCCCTTGCTTCTTACATCTTTATTCCTAATTATGTTGGCCCTGTGTTCACTCAAGATAACATTATAGCTGTCCCTAAATGCTCTAGATTTGGGCTTGTGACAAATGAAATCTTTTACTGCTTGGAAAATTTTTTTCCCCTATGTTGCAAAAGTGTAGCTACTAATATGCTGATAACAACACGTGCTTTCTTATTGTCTGATAAAGGGTTAGTAGTTTTTACATACTTTCATGGGTATAATTTCTTAAATATATTTTTTGGCTTCAGACAGATATATAGTGTCCATATGCTTTTTTGGTGTTGTTGGTTGTTTCCCCCCTCCCTCCCCTTGAAACACTTTCTTTCTTGCTCTTTAATAAATTTTATGTATATGATGCATATACATATATCACTTGCGTAATACCATCCTAATAAAGGCTATAATGCAAATAATCTCTAATTCATCTGCTGCAGGGAGAAGCTAAGTTGTTGACATTATGGATTCAAAGTGCACAGTGAATAGAATTCTTGATTTTGAAGTCCTTGCTTTAACCATTGGATCAGTAATGATTGTATTGCGCCAATAATATTCTCCTCTTCTGGCTAGTTTACTCATGAAATAATGAACCACTGTGGCTTTCAATGTTTCTTATTTCAACAGATATAGTAGAGGTGCAATCAGAAGTTGGTTTGATTTGTTCGTACTGGATTTGACAAAGGGTAGGAGAAAGAAGTTGGAACAACTGGCACCACAAAATATTACAGCTTTTAGGTACTGCTCAGACAAACTAAATCATCCCCACTCTATAGGTTTGTGAAAGGGCTCTGGGCAAACGGGTGAGGACAGGGAAGCTGACCATCCCTGTGACCCACACTGAGCCATTGTGGTGAATGGGCCCCTGAAACTTCTCAGCTGCTATCTCTTTGGAATCCCTGTAGCCCTTAAACTTGTTGGGAATATCCAGTTCGTTTTCTTTCCATTCTCTGGAAAGAAAAGTCTCTTTCCATTCAGAGAAACCAGAAGGAAAGGTGGTTCCATGACATTGGCGTACTCATCATGCCACAGCCAACACTTAGGGTCACTGTGAGTCCCAAGACATGTGCCAACTGCACTCCAAGCCAGACAGTGCCAAAGCACTCCAAACAGCTGACACCCCACATCCATGCTATTGCTATCAGGATGGCTGGGAAGCCCTGTTGGCCGTAGAGGACCTTCTGAAAAATGTTTGACAACATCCATTCTATCTCAGACCCTTGGCAGAGCTGCAAAGGTGGCCTGAAAGCTTTGATCACAGAATCACAGAATATTCTGAGTTGGAAGGGACCCACAAGGATCATCGAGTCTAACTCTTAACACTGTCTCCCTGGCGGGAATCGAACCCAGGTCTCCCACATGCCAGGTGGGGCACTTACCACTGTACTAAAGTGGATTTTTTGATGTAGGGTTCAAAGCACTGGGTCCTGCTAGCCCAGCATGTCCGTGTTGAAACTCTGAGACGAGGCATGCTTAAAGGTTTCTTCCCATGAACCACAGAGATTAAACCTGATGTGATTGCAATATCAACAGATACGTTAAAATATGGCAGATTTAGCCCTGAGCCCACCCAGAGAATCTAACACTATCCAGAGGTCCAACTGCAAGCAATGAGATCCTTCCCTCCCTCCTTTTCCAAATCCTCCTCTGACTATGCTTATTGAGGTTTCTCTTTCCTGCTCTCAGTACAAAAATGTAATGAAAGCAATTAAACAATACTGCAATTCAGAAAGGGGGAAAATATGGGCAATTGTGGCTAAGTTTCTGACTTTTAATAACACTTTTAGAAATATCCCTGATTTTTGTCAAAAGTTCAGATTCACATATCCTGGTGCCTCTTTGGACATTGAAAAGTGCTATACATATGGATATAATTTAATTCATAAGAATCTGACAACTGCTACCTGGCCTTTTTTGCTTATTTTTAGTCAGTCTACAGAGAATTTAAAAGCCTTTTATTGTCCAGTTGGAAATAAAGATGGGATTGCTTTTCAAGTTTTTTTCATGTCTATTGTGAGGCATCAATCGAAGCTATGACCAGTGTCTTTTTTTTTTCCCCCCAGTCTGGATTTAAACCCTCATGACTATTGCTGTAATACAGCAATATTCTCCAATGTCCTAACACAATATATCCTAGGTGTTACATCATTAAGAAGTTCCCGGGCTTCATTCTTTTTGGAAGAAGAAATCATGAAGCTGCAAGATTTCTAGGAAATTACATATAAAACTGTTAATTAGCTGGAGAATTCTGATTTTGAGGTACGTTTAGGTTGGTCCTAATAAAAACCCCAGCTGATGCTTTCAAAGTTTGGGTTTAGTATAAGTTCAGGCGGAAACATCTGCTACCTCCTTTATTCTCTAGCTTTTTGTGTGTGCCTACATAACCCTGGCCAAGAGAGGAAATACACTGTCAGTGCTGTTGTAGGCAGTGCATTCCCAAGGAGGGACCTTGAGGTCACCGGTACACATACTTGGAGCCCAAACCAGAGGTGTGAGTTGCTTCCTAATCTTTGTATTTTAATGAGAAAGCCGGAGTGAAAGGCTCTGAGCAGGGGTCCATGGCTGGCTCCTTCCAACTGTGAAATGTTTGTGTCCATGGTGGCTCTCTTCTCCCCAGGGGTAGAGGGGGTATAAGAGTCTCTCCTTTTCATTTAAGAAGGGTTACAGGGCCATGCTGCTGAAAGAGCTGCATCAGGGACTGAAAGTCCCGAGAGTAGATTGGGTCAAGTTAGGTTGCTCTGGGAGGATTTGGATCCGTGAGGATGTTTTGTTTTCGTTCTTTGAATTAAAATTTAATTTAAGTAATTGAAATGCATAATCCGTCTCTGATAAATGCTGTCTGAATCTTGTCCCTTAGAAGAAAATGCAGGATTTTCAAATTTTTATCTATTACTGATCAGCTGTATGAGCTTACACCAGTCTTCTAACCTCTTTTTTGTGTCACCTTATCTCATCCTAGCTTTATCTCTCCTAACTATGGAGTTTTCAAGCGTTTTTTCCTTTGAGGTGTGACAGTTCAGTGTTCAACACCTAAGGTTCTTGACTGGAATTGTGGAGCTAAAGCAGTAATACTTAGTGGAAAAACCACCTCGAAAATCCTCTTTATTGCACCCTGCTCAGCTCCACCCAAAAAATTAAAAGGAAAACGCTATGAGTTTCATTTAGTTTGTTTCAGCGTAGCAATTACCCATATAGGTCCAATTACATTTCATCTTGAAAAAAAAAATGAAGAGGTAAATATAAGGAACTAGAGAAAAAGGACAAAAGTGAAATAATAGAAAATAGATGGGACTGGGATGGGGGGAGCAAGAATTCAGATTTAAAGCAGGCATCCTTAATAACTGATACCCTGGATTCAGGCACTAACATTCTCATCACCTGGAAATGGTCAGAGCATTACAAGTGTTGTTTTTGGGTATTCACACACTATGAGGTTCTGTTGAGGAAATCCTGATGTCCTATGTCCTCCCACAATGATTACTACTTTGAAAGCTTTTAAAATTAGATCACCTTTGTTAGCTTTTAAATCTGTGGTTCTTTCAGAACGTTTTTTGTTTACTGTTCTAGTCTACTATAATGCAGTATATACCCTATTTATTCAATTCCTCCCAAAACCCCAGAGAAATTAATTGCTGTAGTGTATGGTTGTGGTAGCCCAAATCAGCTGAGAAAGCAGGGCTGGTTGTGCATCAACTGCAGCGCCTGCCCACCGCTAACCACAATAACTAACCTTTTTGGGAAAAGTCACTTCCATCAGTCAGGCCACTGCAGGGCAATGGCCGCAAGGCAGCAAAACACTGCTTGGAATAATTCTTTGCAGATGCCAGGAACCGGAAGTTTCAGGGAGAAAAATGAAAGCCATTCACTCTTCCAATGACACAAGCCTTTGATACCGCAAAGTCTTTTGGACAGAGAGCTCCAAGGTCAGGAAGGCACGTAAAGACTGGTGATTAGAGAAATACTATATCAGCAAAGTGTGGCAAGCTATTAAAAGAAACTGTGGCTTTTATGATTGTGTTGCTGGAACTTCCCCAGGGCTATTTGTATTAGATATTGAGTTAAGTATAACTTATTTAGCCTCAGCATTCCAGAAAACATTTTGATGTCAGCTACTGAAGGAAAGTAAACACAAGAAGGAGGAAACAGGGCTGATCCCAAACAGATAAAAATATTGTAATTTAATTTTGTGAACCCATGCATGTTAGAGCATTAAGAAAGAGGAATTTTTAAAAGCTTGCTTCAGCTCAGGACTTGGGTAATACAGGTATTTAGTCACTGTGCAGTTGTGGAAGATGGGTGGAGAAACAGACATGATTTATCACCTTGAGTACTTTAAACCCTGACAAAGCACAAACAGTTTTCTGTAGACATTTTCACCTAGAGCAGATTTTATGCACGTGTGGTTCTCATCTAATGCTGTGGGCTTGTGTGTATGTTAGGCCAAACTATTTGCTTAGCTGGGCTGTTTGCCCAGTGATGTCCTGATGGCTGGTAACAGGGATTTGCCTGCTCTGTGGCAAGCAATTAAAAGTCTTTAGGACTGTAATTTAGCAATTGTTCCATAAGTCTGGACTTTTGGTCACTAAGTAAAAAGCTCAAAATCTGATTTAGAGGGTGGTAATATCTGCATAGATATTATGTCACAGCTTGCAGCTCCAGTGCAGAAGTCATGCTTGTTTATTTCCATAAGAAGTCAATAAATCCACTGGGGGGTTCTGCTCATGGGTTCTCTCTTCTCACAGAATAACACTGTAGACCAGAGGAAATGCCAGGTATGAAAGTAAGGTCAGGTGTGGTTTTCTTTGGTTTGCCAGAAGGTACTGTTTATTTAAGAGTGAGGAAGTGGGAGAGCTGAAACCTCAAAGTCAAGTACAATTCAACCCCCTTAAAACAGGGGAGACAACTCAACAACAGCTCCTTGCAGAGGATTTTTTCATACCTTCTTGACTGTGCTTTGATTCTTAGATTTATTTTTTAAAAGGTGCTTTTAGGCGGGAAGTTAGCACTTAAAAGTTTGTTTGTTTTAAGTATTGCAGAAAAACATATCAAATAATACAGCAGAACTAGAGTAATGTTAAAGGTATTACTTGGTAGATGTTATCTGTCTAGAAATACTGTCCAAGGAACAATTTGTACTTTCAGCTACTTGTTCTCATCAGCTGTTTCAATGTCACTTCATTTTGGACCTTGGCAAGGTGCCATCCCTTTAATTTTCCTTTATCTTAAAAGACAAGGTTTATAAGATAATAAAGACCATATTTTGGTGCTTCTCTTGATTAGCATAGTTCCAGTTCTGTGACCTCCTTAAAATAAAGTTTTTCACTCAAATTATGTAATTCTACATTTCTGTATTCTGAGTGGAAAGATGAAGAAGAAGAAAACTTCCTCTTCCCTCTTACCTTGCTACATATATTTTTTGTGCTGATGTTTTCACTGCAAAGAAATTACTCGCTACCACAGGAACATCTCAACTCTGCAGGTTACACAGTAATGATCAGTTCTCCCAGACAGAGGATCATATTCCATTTAGAATGCAAATGTTATGTCTGCTGGTTACCAAACATTACATACAGGACTTAGCAACTAAGGCTTTTTTTGTATGCCCTCTGCATAAAAAACATGCTAGTTAATATACAGACTTCCCAAAGATATATGTATTATTTTTACTTTAATTACTCAGCTTCACATACTAGTCCTAATTCTGTAAATTCTCTCTAATTTGTATGTTATTACTTCAGTGCACTTTTAGGCTGTATTTTACTCAGGAATGCAACTAATGCATTTTGTATGTTGTGAAGATAGATTTGAAGCTACTTGGGACCCATAGCTAAAAAGGTAGTAAGGCTTGTGTTGTTGACTATTTGTCTTGATAATTCAGGCCTTAAGAAAAAAAGCTGAAATGTGCTTTACACTAAAGCTAGGCAGAAAAATAGTACACAAATTTAATAGAACAATCTGAGTTTGGCTATGACTGAAGGACTGGATGAGCCAAAATGGATTTTAGAAGATAAGAACATAAATGTCTTACCAGGCCAGTCTATTGTTGCCAATACTGTTTCAGACAAAAGGAGATGCTATTTAGTGAGAGCACATGAATATGGCTACTCTGCAATTCATTCCTCTCTGACTCTCCCAGCATATGGGATTTTTGCATTGTAGATGTTAGAAGTTACACCCCTCTCTCAAATATCTGCTTATGATCCTCTTCCTCATGAATCTGTATAATCCTGTTTTGAATTGCTCATTCTGAAGTCTTCCATAGCAACAAATTCCAGAATTTCCCCACATCTAATATTGCAGGATTTTGTGAATAACAGTTCCTCATGATTTTTTGAATATCTCAGTATTCTCTAGTAGAGTTAGAGATGTTTACTCAGAAGAGCATTCACTCTTTCAGCCTTCCACGGTGATCATGTGGCCCTGCTTCTCAGTTGTACAAACTACCTTTCTGCTCAGCATTACAGAAATGGTCCTCTAATGGATGTTTGTGCTCTAGCTGCCTGGTGGGTCACCTGCTCAGCAGAGAGAGGACACTGCTGGCTCTCGCCAGGCTCCCTCCACGTCCCAAATATGCCACCTCTTCTCTGGCCTAGGGGGAGCTAGCAGCCAGCCAGGGAAATGATTTAGGCGATAACTCACTAGGAGAACATTGGAGAGATGGATTTTAATTTTGTTTAATTGTTTCTGGTTCATACAGCTATGGATTTGCATGTATAAAAGCAAATAATTGTCTAATAGACAGCAATGCAGGAACTTTCCAAATATTTCTCTACACTTCTGTGCTGATTTTCCAAACTCTCCATTTTGTCTTTCTCTTGTTCTTTTTCCCTCTTCTCCCCACTGGGAGAGGATAATGTATCTCTGCACAAGTCGTTAGTATGTCTGCATCAGTATTTGCAAGCAGTATGCAGTAAAACATTTAGCTACAGTGCAGTTTAGTCAAGAAATAAGAGACAAACCCCAAAGGCTGAGACCAGCACCAAAGTTAGAGGTTTGATATTAAATATATTGCCCCTTTCTAATATTTTTAAGTAGGAAATAGATCTCCTTTCTGTTGAAAGATAGTTCTGCCTTTGAAGATAGAATAACGTTTACATAAATGTTAAGGTCTTCTTTAATGTAGCTTTCATTATCTCCTATGTTACCCCTTTCCCTGAAAGCCCAAGTGACTGATGTCAAGATCAAGGGAGTCAATCAATGTAGATACACTCCAGGACCCAGATAGGATATAAATCACCCTTACTCCTAACCACAGTAGACACCTAACTGAAGGACAGAAGTTTACATATTCACTGTTCTTGTGGGACAGGCTAAATTTCCCAGCCACTTACCTCACGGGAGCCCCTCATTTATTAACCAATTGGGGTGCTTAGTATCACTTATCAAATAGGCTAATCAAAGCTTGAGAGAAAACAGCTCTTGACCATTTCTTGCCCTTTGAGCACTACAGGGCCACCTCCTGCCCCTAGACTTTTATCTAATTAAAGTTAAAGAGGGGGAAATTAATCCAATGGAAGAAAATGAGATAACAGCCACCACAGCAGACTGTCCCAGAGCCTGGTTTGGCTTTCATCTCTTGCTACCTGACAATTAACTCTTCAACAACACAGGAACCCCATTTTATGGGAGCAGAATCTGTCCCTGCATTTGCACTTGCATTTCTCACTGCTCCATGTTGCAGTTCCTCTACTTGTAATGGGTGTGGGTGAATTAAAAAGGTCATCCTTTACTTTCCCTCTCTCAAGCTTGACTTAGTGCTGTTTTCACTTGCAGAATACAAAAGTGAAAACTGTAATTTATTACAGTACCAGCAATTCAAGATGTTTTGCTTGGATATTATGCTTGCAATCGGTTACCAACATTCCAGCTTTTCTTGCTTTTGTTGGCTACTACTTTATAACCCTCAATTTTATTCTCTAAATCTATGTTTAAAAAGACATTTCACAACACAGGGTTGTGGGGATTTTTACACTGGAAAAAAGTGTGGAGTGTCCCCTTTGCAGATTCACTGCCATTTTTGTGGTACTACTTGTGTTCCTGTTTAGTGTGCTTTTGTTTTAAATTATTCATTTTTAAATCCCCTGATGGTAAAGTTTCTGAAGCCCAAAGGATATTCCTTTATGATGGCTTGAATTCTTAAACAGCTGGAACTTGGCACTGTGAATATCAGAAATAAGTTCGCTCTGGTAACACAGCAGTTGTTAGCTGCACTGTGAATGGAGAAACTTGTGTTTTATGGGGTACATGGGAGTCCTGAGCTGTGACCATGCAGCAGCATGTGCTGCTCCTCCAGCTCCAGGAGCACCTGCCAGCAGCAGCATGTCGGGGTGTGGGAGCAGCTCCAAAACACCACCCTCACTGGCATTTCAGGTTTTGGGGCACTGAGGGAGCAACAACAACAAAGTTCCACTTTCCTTCTAAAAATACTCTGATATTTGGAAGGCTGCATTTATACTTCTAGAATTTTAGCAGGAAGTATTGGATTATAAAGTCTATGGGACAGGCACATATGGCCAAAATTAGAACTGCTGAGGAAATCCACTTACACTCTAACTGTCTCAGTGTTGCAACTTGAGCCGCTCAAAGGTGGGCAAATTAAAGTAGCACAAAGTAACCCTATTTGGACTCTAGATGATGAAAACTTTTTAATTATTGCATTTATATTCTGCTTTGAAATGGGTCACTGTAGTGGTTTGGGGTTTTGTAGTGTGTTTTTTATGTTGTACTTTTTAGACC
Organism: Pitta sordida; assembly: GCA_013390025.1. Taxonomy (NCBI): domain Eukaryota; kingdom Metazoa; phylum Chordata; class Aves; order Passeriformes; family Pittidae; genus Pitta; species Pitta sordida. Next base: position 114,470 of record WEKX01016735.1, on the reverse strand, counting down.
TGCAAAGACTATGTGCATCTATAACACTATAGCCAGCAGTAACTATTAAATATGTTACAAGAATAACCTTAATATTGTCAGTTTCCAGTACCTAGTATGTCATAGTGGGCATTCTGCAACATAAGTAATTATTTGCAAATGGAAACTGTAAAAGATAATAGGGTTCAAACCTTTTAATTTAAATTAAAAAGAAACCCCAAGCAAGCTTCCAAATCTCTTCCAAACTTTGGAAAAATTTTAGTCCATATCGATGTCTGAACTAATTTCACTGCCTTCCCTTTAGCTACCCAAACTAATCCATCAGACTGACAATTTAGAACTATAACCTGCAGCTATTTGGTTATGGAAGGGACCCAGGTAGGACTTTAAAGGAGGATAAGCAGGGCAGTAAGAATGAGATTCAGCAATCCTTCTGTATTTTAAGGTATTTTGCACAGGGTGAGGAGGAGCTGAGTCTTTTGCCTGCCTTCCCCATGCCAGGCAGCAGTGGGGAGATATGGGAGCTCCCTGGGCTGCTGTCCACTCAGCGTCCCCATGCAGGGAGGTAGCAGAGGGGTGTTTGCCAAAGTGAGCAGTTCACCAGGACACAGTTAAACACAGGTTTCAATTAGTACCACCTCATTACTCTGCAGAGTGGACAAGACCTACAAGTCTCTAGAACACCTGTAATCAGGTAGAGGGACAGGCTGCCAGCTGTAACAAATCTTTTCCATCAATAATTTCTACATATTGAATTTATATAGGGCACTGAAAACTTAAATTGTAGCACACTTTCGTCACTATCTACAAGAGATAGATTTGATCCAGTGACCCAAATGTGAAAAGTTCTGCATTCCATCAGTAGTTCCCTACAAATGCAGTCCCTCATCAAGGTTTTCGTACCACCAATCTTTACAAGCTATGTGGTAGCATTTTCAGCTTCCTAATTCTGAGTCATTTCACAAGTGAAGGGAAATTCGAGTTTGGTTTACAGATAAATATAGAATAATTATTTTTGAAAGAGGGGAGAAGAAAAGTAGGTTGGATTATGACTGTGTGTTTGCAGCATCTAAGGCATTACCCTAGGAGAACACATTAGGCACCACTTCTACACTGCTTTTTCCACCCCCTCCTGTGGCTGATTGTGAGAGAAAATTCTTCTCTCCCCATTACTGCCACTTTACATCTTCTACTCTATTGCCCACTGGAACACCCCTTGGAATTCCACCCATGATCCAGAAGTTAAAAGGGACTTGATACTAGTGAAACTTGTAAGCAAGATAAAAGCATTTCCACACATATTTTTGGAACATGCACAATAATGTGTACCAACTAAGAATCCATAGTGCTATTTAATTTCTATTAAATGCATAAATGTGGAAATAACCAAAAATAAGTTACATAGAGTAGCACTTGGAGGTCAGTATTTATGTCAGAGGTGGTCTTGTTCTACTTTTTCTTTTTTTCCTTTACCTACAAGCCAAACAGCACTAAACCAGAAACCACCAACTAGTACAGTCTCACAGTAACAAGATATTAATAGCCCATGGAAAAATCAACATATAATTTTATATTATAGTACTTACTACAGTCTCTGTATTTGTTTTAGCTCTGACCTAACTGTAACACAAGAAAAGGTAGTGAAGTGACATGCAAAAATGTGTGGTCATTCCCATTTGTACGATGTTCAAAATACTGCTGAAAACTTTTCATGCAACGTGTTTTTAAGGATCCCTTAACTCAGTCTTTTATCACAGAAAGCTAGGAATTTTACATACAGATTTTACAGTTGTTTCTTTTTATTTAAACAAATATATCAACCTTTAATCACAGAGAGGTATAAAATAATCCTCATAGACCATAAAGTACCTCTGAGATTGTGATGCATCTCCTACCTCCTGAGGGGACTGTCTACGAGCCTGTTGTCCCCACCATTAGTTATACAGGCTCCTCTCACACATGAACTCTTTTGTTGTTTTTGCATTCAGAAGTAAACAAACTAATGTTTTTATTAGATAGCAGCGAATGCATTTGCATTACCTGCATGGACCTCTGAGTCTTATATGCACGTAGGCATCTTCAAAACAGGGGCCTAAGCATTTTTAATGGTTTTATGTACTTACAGGAACCTCTGTGAAGTCATTTCATGTTGTGATGGTCAGTGACCTGAACTGGGTTGAAGCATGCCTAATGCCTAACTTCTTATTCATATCTATGCATGCCTTATTGTGCCCTGCCACATCTCTTATCTTTGTCCCTTTTTGCATGCATTCCCTTTAGCATCAGAGATTTGGAATTGCTTGTTGCCGGATTTCCTAATTCTTTTCATATCTTCTAATCTTTACACGTGGGCCACAGAGTTTTTTCTGTCTGTGTGTTTGTTTGTTTGTTTAAAACATATTGATCAATCTCTCAATGTCAAAATGCGAAATCCAGCAACAATAAGAGAATTTTCTGGTTAACTTGAAAAGCCCTTAATCTGCATTTGACTAGGTTGGTCTCCTTGTAGAGGTATCCCAACAGTTTAGCAAACTTTCAATCAGTGTCTCTTGGCCATTGCCTCTTGGAAGGGCTAATGCTGGTTCAAAAGTGCAAAGCTCTTCCTTGATTTCAGGAGTGTTAAAATAGCAGAAAACACATCAAGCAAAAGAGAAGGAATACAGACACAGCTCCTGCAAAAACTCTCCCTCTAGCAATAAAAAGTGAGCTTGAAAGGAGGAATCCATTCAGCAGGCAGGATTTAGAGGATAAGATGTTATACATATAACACCATTCTCAAAGGTGAGCCAAGAGCTGCACTCAGTGCACAAAGCTTTAGGTCAAAACAAATGTCAGAACTTTCCAGGAATTCTGGATACTCCGAGTGATGCCATGAAACTTGAGGTAACGTGAATGCCGACTGGGGCTGAACTGCAGGCTTGCTCCTAGGACCCCATGGGTCTTAAAGATGCTTTGCTGCTGTTTGTATACTGATTTTAAAATGAGATTAGACACTTGGGAAAACACTGTGTTAATCTGCTCCACAGTGATTCACACTGGTCACCAGACTGGAGTGAAGTCCTGCTGAAACGCTTTAAAACTAGGCAACAATATTGGAAGCAGAGCCAAACCAGCAGTGTTATTTCTAAGGCTGAGGGCTTCATTCCAAAACTACTGTCTTCCCTTCTCAAGCAGCTTAGTCTTCAAAAGAGGTCCATTTAGTACTAAAAATTACCATGATTTGGAGGTCAATAAATATTTTTTGTTTTTAAGTGATAAACCACAAAGTGCCCCATGAATTGATCTACTTCATGTTGCCATGGAATTTGTCATCATCTTTTTTTTTCCACATACCCAAGTATTTCATTCTGGTCTGTCCCTGAAACTTGGAGAAATTGGGTTTCTGCCTCTCCCAAGATAGTTATCGTTGGCCAGTACATCAAACAACTTCATCTAGTGAACTCCAGCCACTGAACAAATACACCACCTACCAAACCAAAGGCGCCCTCTTCAAATCACAGTCCCTTTTGGCAGCCAGTTTCTCTCATACCATTATACCAGAGCAAACAATAAATCTTTTGCCTCGGACAGTACTCACTACCTCAAGTGCATAAAACTAGCTATTACAATGATTTTAGTAAAATGAGTAACTGCTAGAAAAGGATTGTGCTCTAGGTGTAATATATTCCACAAAAATATTTTCATACTGCTCCATCTTTTGTTTTTCAAAATTCAAGAGCTTCCCTCTAGCAAACTTGAAGCCACTTCTTTGTATCTCCTGATGGTTTTCTATGTTTCTTTTTTCTGTATGTTTGCTTTTTTCTTTCTTGATGATTTGTTGGTGTTGCTTTAGGATTTTTTGGTGCTTTTGTTTGTTTATCTGTTTGTGTTTGTTTTTTCTGCGTGGTCTTTGACATTCCTTGTGAGCTCAGAAACATATCTTGCCATCGCAGGAAACATCACCACACGTGATTCTATGTAAGGAAGCACCTCACCATTGATGTCTTAGGTAAAAGGTAGATATGAAAATGTCAGGCCAAATCAGTATCTACTGAGAACAGAATTTCACTGAATTGTCATAGAACTCTCTTTAATCCTGAATAGTTTTGTCTTCTGATTATTTTAAAAGGAATTCTTTATGATATTGAAGGTGTGGGGAAGTAATAAATCCTTCTAACAACTCCTTGCTATAAACTGGCTGAAGTGCTATGCTCAGAAGCCTACCTTTGTTAGGCTTTTTTCCTTATTTTAAATGAAACTAATGTCTAACTGTAAGTTTAAAATATGTTTTTTTAACTGCATTGCTCCATACTATACATTGGAATTGAGAGTTTGGTCAAGTCTGTAACATAGTAGGTTATTCTGGTATAAATACTATTTTAGAGTAGAAGGAAAGGTATCAGCAAGGCAGTTATAATGATAATTCAAATGTAATGACTTTGGATTACATGGCCAGAGCTTTCACAGGAGTTGTCAAAAGGGACACAAGTGTTCTCAGTGAACATGAAGGCAGCTCCACACCAAAGGCATATATAGCTATTCATCCCTCACCCACCATTTGTGCTGCTCCAAAATGCTTGCTCCGACTGGCTCAGTAATACATGTGAGTGAGAGAGGAGGTAGGACTTTATAAAGACCTCATTTTCAGGGCTGTGAAAAGCCATATGGGTTACTTTCCACTTTCTGAATTCGACCCACATCCGTTTGATTGCCTGAACACTTTGTACTTTTAGTTAGCTTTGCTGCCTTTCTAGTTACTTGAGGAAAGGTATTTTTTTCCTGCTGCCCTGTCAGATTCAGCTAACAAAAATTCCTTTGCTACAGGGCAAGAATGAAACATCATTAAGCCATAATTTCTTTTCCACAAGTGTAGCAGGTACAACCAAGATGTTTTCCTCCTAAGGCTCCCAGCCCTGAGAAAGGGAAGAGACTGCATTTCTTGGGTCACTATAACTTAAAGTCCTCTTGTCAGGAGGGAACAAAGGTGACTTGAAACAACTTCTATCTCTCTCCCTTCAAAAGCAATGCAGAAGTTCACACCATGTGCTTTTACAGTAAGATTGTGAAGGGAACTTGTCCCTACACAGGCAGTGTATGCATCAACATAGTGTTTTTACTGCAGAAAGCCACAGATTCAGGTCTAAGGACAAGCTACTTTCTTGTCCTGCCTGCTTTTGTGTGCTCTAGCTAACCTTCCTGGAGCTCATGCTTAGCCACAAATAGAGTGGAGAGCTTTTTCCCTTCCTAAGCAGGCTTTGCTCAGGCATGTTCACTGACAAATTTAAGACACTGTAGGAAATTGGTGAAAAAGAAGCAATTCACATAAATGCCCTGTCTAAATGAAATGTAAGAGTACCAGATTTGCAGAGGAAATCAAAGTCTGAAAAAGTAATTACACGTGTTTACAAGGCAGCATTTTAATAAACAAGCAAAACCTCTGGCTAACATCTTAGTTCTCAGCCTTTCTCTTATTTTATAATTAAAATTATATGTATTTTCTTCTCAGATCCACAATTCTCAATAAATTAACCTGTCCAAACAACACATGCACAGGATAAAATTATATCTTTGATTTTTGATTACATTGCTTATGGTTGCAATTTAGGTAGCCTTGATTCCAGCCATTGTTTCTGTGAACCTGGGCACCCTTAGACTGCAAAGATAATTTCAGTTCTTACATGGATCTAGTTAAGTTGTTGGCTGCAAACAGATAAACATATGTCTTTTTGCTGACAAATGACTTAAAAATGTACTTTTGCAAATATGGTGTTGTGTTTATAGTATATCATTGCTTTTTTTATAGGGGCTATGGACTTACACTGTTGTAAACTGTAAGAAATTAGTTATGAATGGGAATGGTTTTATCTGTAAATACAATTTCCAAACATTCAACAGAACTACAGGAAACATTACATTAACTGAGCTGTTGCATAGATACAGCAAAACTGACACTATTAAGGGCATGCAAAAAAAAAAAAAATCTGCAATTGGGATTGTGTCTCTTATGACAGACTTGGTAAAACAAAAATAGCTTATTAGCAAAAGTACTTTGCTCACTGTTCTAGTGCTAGATGNCAGTACTCAAGATGCGGTCTGACCAGCTAGTAGCAGTTCTTTGCATTAAAACAGAAGAAATAATGCTAAAATAATGGGTTGAGATAGAATGTGAAATGCAAACAGAGCAGAGCATCATTCCAAGGCAAGGAGACTCACCCTCCCTGCTTGCAGGGTCCCATCAGCAGAAGTACAAGAGTACGTGGCTATTGTGATAAGAGCATAAGAATGTACCCAGCCCATATTGCTAGAGTCATGGGAGATCAGGATTAATATAGGCACAAAATTGTAACACTATGGGACATGGTCACACTAGTAGATGACAGATAGATTTTAAAGACAAGGTTTTAGTATGGTCACTTAAAATAATCTTTAAATTAAGTACATATCACACAGCACAGATATTAGAGTCATAGCAATTTAGTAGCACAAATGTAACTTTGGAGGAACTGTTTTTCAAGTAATCTGGAGCTTCTGGAAATGAGGCTTTTAAAAATGTGGGATTTTTTCCACACACCCTTCTGGTAAATTCATTCTTCCTAATTCAAAAACCGCAGCAGCAGCCACTGCCTTATGGATATGCATGACAGACCTCCTCTGTCTCTTTCTTCCTCAGTTTGTCATTTTTGGACTTGAATAGTGGAGCCTACTTTTGCCTGACTCTTCAGAATGTTGTTCTCTATGCCCAGTCCTTCCAGAATTGCATTACTAAAGCCAATATAGGGTGGGGTTCTTTTGGCAGGGGCGGTTGTTTGTTTGTTTTGCTGTTGTTGGGGTTTTTTTGGCATGGTCTAGGGGGTGGGTGGAAATACAGGACAAAAGGAATGTTCTCCATAAAATCCAGCCTATTAAGTTTTTCTTGGACTTCCTCTGCTTTAAGTAGAGCTGTCATCGGCACTTGCTAAGTTACAACACCCTACAGACTCACAGTGAGTTTTATAATACATGGTTTTATAACTCATGCAAAGACACATGCACGTCACTTGTGTACACCTTCATGCACATGGGTATCCTAAACACACATGGGTATCTACACAGAATTCATCGAAATATATAGTGGTGAAGGCAAATCCTGTATAATATTCTTTTTGATGCTCTTCAGTCAAGAAGCATATCGATATATGAACTGTTATACGGGGAGATTTGCGCATAAGCCCACACCTGTTAAGCAAGTGGGAAGTAGTGTCATCTAGTGGTTAGCTCAAGACTAAAGAGGACCTGAGCTGTAATTCAGTGCACAGTAAATAACATTTTTAATTCTTGCGTTGCTGTACTGTCCAACTCAGAGGAAATAATTTTTATATATTTTATCGCATTGATTAGCCAGAAAACAGGGGAATAAGTAAAGGCAGTTGGAGAACCATATATTGAAGCATAAGAAAGATATCTACTGTTAAGATAGACACTATTTTGATGCATCCCATCCCATCAGTTTTTCCCTCTGAAGATGCAGAATTCTTCAGAGCAGATTCATACACCTTCTGCCCATATTCTTTCATACAATATAGTTTCAAAACTACCGTGGCAGGATGCTTGCACATGGCGAGGTAGATTAATCTACTGTTGAAACTTTTACTCACTGAAGTTTATTCACTTTCTAAAAATACAAAAAAATAGGAATGTCTTCTAGGTAATACCTCATGAGATTATTCTTATTCTTTCCTCTTCTGACAACATGATTTTTAGAAATTATATCCTTATATAATTTGAAATACTCTTTAGTGTCACTTTTGGATGCATAAAAACGTGGTTCTGAGTACTTGCCTACAAGTGAAGGTGGTGGTGGTGTTAAGAAAATACTTAAAGCTAAGTGTGTGATTAATGTCTATGTAGATTTGGGGTTTATAATATGAATGGAGTACTGTAATCTGTCTATCTGGTCTTAAATTTTTGTCAAAAGACTTAAAGCTGTAAGTTGCACATATTTCTTACATAAAAATAACTGTAGAGTGTTAGCATAAATGCTAATTTATACCCGGCTTGGAACATCATTGGTAGAAATATCGGCTATCACTCATTAGAGTTTCATCTATTAAGATGAAAAGCCACTGAAACTGTTGAATGACGGACTAACCATATTAGAAAGAAGCAGTTATAAATACTACTTTTCCAGCTGCCCTTGCTAATAGGCAATTCTAAAATAACAGTGATGTGTGTCTTAAGTTTCTGCTAACAAAGCTGATTTCTGACCAGGCTAGAGTATTCTTTTTTTATCTATTAAGCCCCAAAAGTGAGAGTTCTTCACATCCCTAATATTTCCTTTTCAGATCACAGGGGCCAAAATGTCATCTTTTCTTGTTAAAAAAAAATAAAAATCAAAGCCAAATGGTTAAAATGCAAAGTTTTGGTTAAACAAACAGTCAGTATTTCAGTGGTTTTATCTGCAGCCTGCAGAGCAACTAAACAAAGCCAAGATATTGTCCATCTCTTTGACAGACAAAGAGCCTCAGAGGTCCAGAATGACATGCCTGGGGCTGGCACGTGATTAGAGTAATTAAATTAAATAGCAGGAAACATGTTTTCCATATGCCGTTGCCTGGCCACACACAAACTGTAACAGTAAATCTTTTATATTACATTGGTTTAGGGAAATGTATAACCATTTTAAAAATGCATGATGCCCACAAAAATAAAGGGGATATAGTTGCATGCCTGCTCTGTGTCATTGGTCTAAAATGCCAAGCAAGGTAATTCCTTATTATTTATTTATTTAGTATTAAGAGTGCAGCTCAAAAGACTATGAGCATCTGAACATTGAGGAAACATTACTGGATTTGTACTGGAGGGCAGTGCTCATGCTCCAATTCAGAAGGGGAGAAAAAAAATTTCTCCAGTAAAGGTAAAGCAAACATCTTGGCCATCTTCCAAATTAAGATTCTAACACAAATTCTGTCAGTCTTTTGCAACAGCTGGGCACTCCATGCATGACTTTAAAAGGAATTTCTGTTTCAGTTCTGTTCAGCAATATGAACTTGAATTTCTTTTTCATGGCTAGTTGTTAGAAAAGCGAGTATCTTCATGCATGCCATAATCCATTCAGGACTGTATTTAAATGCGCAGTCCTTGAGATTTTTAGATGACATACAAGAACAGTTCCTATAAATGAGGAATTCTGAAGACAGTGAACTGCTCTCAATGTGAAGAGTACTAAAATTCAGAGAAAACCACTATGACACATGAAAAGATGTCAATTGAAAGTAAAGCAAAAAACATATCTCTCTGTTTTCCAGTGAAATATATACTAGATAATTTCATAAGCATTTTAAGTATTCCATCTTCACTTTATCTATCTACTTGACCCAGAAAGCTCAGATAAGAATGCTAACTTAAGTGTTTCCTATTTCACCACTGAGCTATGGTGTTTATTAATTGATTCAATTCAATGAAATCAAAGTACAAGCTTCAAGCTGGACAATGTCATTTTATCTTTGAAAAGTACTATAAATGACGATAGAACATTGATAGGCTTGGCTCAGTCTTTAGCAGTTATGGTATATCTCAAGTTATTGAAGTGAGATTCAATGTGTTATCAGTACGGAGAACTAGAAATTGGGAGTTTTTTCTTCTATTCCATTGAATGCCTTCTTTACTGAAAAATCTCCATTTTTTGACTCGGCAAACTTGTGTTTAATAGTAAATCTGAAATAATTAAAGGAGACAGCAATATCAGGACAGTGAAGACTAACAACTAATTTTTGTAGTAGTTGGCAGATCTCTTTTTTTTAACCTTTCTTTAACTGAACTCTTCTAGTCCTGAAAGGATTACTGCACTTCAACTTTAGCCTGAATTTTCTATACAATGGATTAAAACAGCTAAAAGGCAAAAAAGCTAATCAGCTTGTCTGCTGAGAACGAGAACAGTGGAGAAAGTACTTTGGAGCTGGTAGAAACCTGGAACCTCTGGCTGAGGTAATGTTGTCATCCTCTGGAGAGGACAGAGTCACTCTCTGAACCAAGAAGGGCTCTCAAGCCTAACAACATGGTATCTGTTCACTACTGCTGCTTCACATCCTCTGCCTCTAGATAGAACTCTGTGGCATTTCTTTGATCTTATAATGCTGCCCCGCACTTAGACCTATGAAAACACGTGAAATTCTGTCCAGTGACTTCTGCCAACCTTAAAGAAAGTAATTCAGTTTTGTCCCTGGTGATGCCCTTGGTGAACTACTTGGACCAAAGGGCTTTGAAAGTTTTTGTTTTCCTGTTCAAGTTCCTATTCCTTGTTCCAAAGGCCTGCTACAAAACCCTGAGGCCTCCTCCAGCACTGTACTTCTCAGAAGCTATTGCAACACAGAGATTGAGCACAGCAGCAGCAATAACTGGGATTGTGCACTGCTGATGCAATAATAATGATCTGTGGAGAAGGCAATAGCTAAGGAGTGGCTTTGGTTTTTAGCAGGAGTCAAGTAGTGAGACTATTTTCCAGCTCCTTATTTTGCACAGAGTATCTCTGCTGTGCAGTCAGCTGCATGGCTTTAATTTCCTTGTTTTGTTAGGCCCAAGCACTCAGTTCTATGCATGAACTTCGTAATGCAGAAGAACAAAGTACGTATGTATTGTCTCTTCTTGACATAAATTACTGCTGCATTTACACGATTCTGCAGGTTAAATGCAACTAACCTCAGTGGGATTTTCTCTGATTTCCAAATTGTCAAATCCTCTTCCATTTATAAAATCCTCACCTGAAAAGTCTTTTTTTTTAATTTCTCAATACTTAGCGTTCATAATGAACTAGAAGAAAGAAAAAGCATAGGAAACACCAGAACTGCATGAAAAATATGTCGCTATGAATCCAACATTAAGGGTCGTATCTTGTAATTTCCTTAATTAATAGCTGAAGTAATCATGGAGAAGAGCAGGTAGACACAGTAGAGTTTGTCCTCATATGAGAGTTTAGCAAAGATTTTGTTAAAGATCTTGATCCTGGTAAAAAGCTTCCAAAATTTTTCTTCTCTAATGTATCTAACTAACTTCAATTACCTTTCTGTGCATTGATATTCTGCCTTTTGTGAGGTCAAGGGAGGTTATCCTTCCATTGTATTCGGCACTGGTAAGACCGCACCTCGAGTATTGCGTTCAGTTATGGGCCCCTCAGTTCAGAAAGGATGTCGAGGTGCTGGAACAAGTTCAGAGAAGGGCAACTAGGATGATAAAGGGGCTTGAAGATAAGCCTTATGAGGAGAGGTTGAGGGAGCTTGGTCTGTTTAGCTTAGAGAAGAGGAGGCTCAGGGGTGACCTTATTGCTGTGTTTAACTATCTAAAAGGAGGTTGTAAGCAGGCAGGGGTTGGTCTTTTCTCCTTGGTCTCTGGGGACAGGACGAGAGGTCATAGTCTTAAGCTTCAACAGGGAAAGTTTAGGCTAGATATTAGGAAAAGATTTTTTACTGAAAGAATGATCCGGATATGGAATGGGTTGCCCACAGAGGTGGTTGAGTCACCAACCTTGCATGCGTTCAAGGGGAGGCTAGATGAGGTATTGAGTGATATGATCTAGATGTAGAGGATAGGTTAGTTGGATTATAGGTTGGACTAGATGATCTTCAAGGTCCTTTCCAGCCTTTTCTATACTGTGATACTGTGTGTAACTTGGATGGATGGAGCGTGGTGCCCGTGGTTCCATGCTTGTGGGTTCGATCCCTGGGTTGGCACTCGCTGGGAGTTGGACTAGATGATCCTGTGGGTCCCTTCCAACTCAAGAGTAACCTGTGAACACTAAATGTACAGGTGGCCACAGCAGTGAGAGTCAAACACTGAGTTCTATCATTGATTGACCAGACAAGTTCACAGCACCTTTTCAGGCTTAAATTATCCACTTAGTCATGGACTAAGGACTGGGTACTGATAACCAAAGCAATGCAGGAAACTGTGTTGTGAAACTGTCTCTCAGTGGTGACCATCTACACCTCACTTTTACAACAGCAGGTTCACAAACGCTGTGCTCTGGTGGGTATGTCATCCCACCAGACTGAACTCACTGCTTCTTCTCTGACTGTATTCTATGCCGACTGATTTCACAGCCTGAAAGCATTTTGAAAGTCACTAAAAGAAGAACTTGAGAATTAAAATGAATTAATGGGCTTTGAGTCATTTTCTTTTATTAAAAGATGGAGGGAAAGAGCCAGAGATGAAGGAAATAATTCCTTCTTTTATGGGAGGGTCCAAACTACTACAATAATGACATAATGACAAAAAACTTGGAAGCAGTTGACTTGGGAAAATATGCATCCTGCCTAGTTAGTGCAATATCCATCAACACAGGTAAGTAACAGTCCCCATGCTAATTTAATCTCTTGATGTGGGGATAGATCTTGCTTCTGTTCCATTTTTCTTACTGGGACTGTGCTGCCCATGTTTGTGCTCTCAGAGCCTGCCTGAGAAGCGATGCAGGTTGTTAGGAAGAAAATGACTCGGATAGCACAAAGGGTAATGTTGTGTGTATTTTAACTGAAATAATTATCATCCTTAGAGTGACCAAATTACCTAAAGAAATGGCTGTGTAATATCTCTCCAACTTTTATTTTTAGTAGAAGAAGATCTAGGAGACCAAGCCTTAGAAGCAGTTGGTCTCAGTAGCCACCCCTCTGCTCACAGCAAGAGAGCACCTCCCAACATCACTTCTGCCCTGTGCTCCTTCTGGGTCTGTTCAATAACAGGGATCTGTTTTAAAAAACTGCAGACTGCCACCTAAAAATCATCATGCTGCCTGTATCCTTGGGAGCAAAAGGAAAAGACTAAGGAAGGAGTCTGAGACTGGATCCTTCCAGCTGTACTAGCTGCTTTACAGAGAACCTGGAAACCCTTCTCTTGACATCACTGCATTGCTGCAATCTCATAGCTGTCATTTTCACAAGACCCTTTGCTGACAAAATACAGGCAGTATGAACAGAAAGACTTCCTTGGTCTCCTGGGGATCCAAGGGTCACAGGCCAGAACATGAGAGGAGGCAGATTATGCACTGCTCTCTGCATTAGAGCACCTATGTCCCAAAGGCATTTAGGCTGAGCTGATCTTCTAGGACATTAAACAACAGAGCTTTATGAAGACTTAGACAGCAGTATACTGAGGCATGCATTAATTCACTCTCATATTTTGAAGGGAGGATGCAAATGAAAAACTCTGTGTGTGCACATAGATGTGTCTGACAGGGAGGAAAACATTCAGAGTTCAAAAAATTCTTCCCAAACTGAAGCATATAAAGAAGCAGCTTTCCAAGCACACATAATCCTCTTCAAATCAATATTAATAAAACTCCAGGCTATCTGATACAGGAAATGATAAATTGCCAAAAGGAGTGAAAGTAGTATCATCTGACTGTCAAAATGTGCAGCAACAATTACTGGAATCTATATTTATAGGCTTTTGGTTCACGCTAGTTTTGTACCCTTGATTAAGGAATTTTCCTAGTGTTGCCCTAGAGGGGTCCTGACATGCTGCCTTCTCTGATAAAAGGGAGCAGTAACAAAAGTATTGAAGTTCTACAATTTAAGTATCTTGTGAGGAAAAGAAGCATAAAGTATCTTGGATCAAAAATAAAAGCAATGTCAACATATTCCATGCAGGTACCAATAAAATGAAATAATTTTTTTACACTCTAATGCCACATGGTCAGGCAGACACTTCAGTTCTCGAATTAATTTTGTGACAAAATATGTCTTATTTGCTGTCTGCAACTGAAATTTTATAGTGGGAGACAACAATATAATCTCCTTGGAAATATTAATATAGCAGATTTGATGCTTTCTGAAAAAAAATTGATACGTAATTTTCAAATCCAATTTGGACAAAACAATTACCTGTAATTATTCTCATTATTACGCACTTTCACATAGAATTGGCATTTAAAAAAAAAAAACCAACCAAACTCTCCCTGTAACATAGTTTTTAGAGACCACAGTTAGAAACTTCACAGAGATTGACAGGTCCTTAACAGTAAAGACAAGAGCAAGCAGGCTAAGTATTCAGAGGTGGCTTCCTTGCATGTAGATAAATGAAAAAATTTCACAAAACAAATCCAGCTCCACAGCCCTCCACCTCCTTTCTTCATCCTCACAAGATTTGATCCCAGAAATCATAGTGCCAGCTTGTGTTATGTAGGAGTTGTACTGAGACTGTGCACTCACCGACTTGAGAAAGTGCAGCAAGGTACAAGGTTACTGCTTCTCTTGCTGGCTGCAAAGTTAAGGGAGACAACTAAGGAAGCCTACAAAAAGCAAAAACCAAAAAAAAAAAAAAGGTGAATTGAGCTAATACTGCATTGCTTATTTAGGAGGGAGGAGACGGAGTGGTGGGTGTATTTGGAAGCCTGACATTGTTCAAAACTTACATTTCCTTTTAACCTGCCCTTCACAGCACTTCTCAAGGTGCCAAATGCTCTAACCACCTTGGGAAGGATCAAGTATACAGAGGGATACTTTTAACATCATATCCTCCAAACAACTTTCCTTGTGTTTCAGAGCGACGTACTGTTAAAGAGCCAATACAGTTACTTCAAGACAACTATAGAAAATTACGTAAACCAAATGCAACAAATACTCCACAGCAACACTGAAAACATCTCACTTAATCAGCTAATTAAAGCACTGCATCACTTACAAGTAAGTATCTAGTCTGTCAAAACAACTCTAGTGACTGAGGCCCTTGTATAGACATCACAGTGAATTGCAGAATGATTTCAAGTTTCTAAGCTAGTACCCTTTCAACTCTCAGCTGCTGCTCAAATAACCCTTGGTGGGGGCTCCAACAGATGTGTGTGCCCACAGTTAGTCAGGGAAGTTATCCTCTATGGGCTAGATGAGTTTTGGGACCAGAATCAAAATAAGCATAAGGTAAGGAGTGTGACACTTGAGCCCAGCAAATGGGGACCAGAAACTGAGGCACATCTCAAGGATGTACCATCTCAGTTTTTGTCTGTGTGTGCCAGTGAGTGAGCATGGCTGAGAAACCCGGCTTTTCTACTGGCTATGCGGGTTGAACTAATTATATTTTTTGCTTTAATCTTATTCCAAATTAGCCTGAATTAGAAGGAAAAAAACCCACACAACCAAATGCAAAGCACAGTGTCTACCAAATAGAGCTGTAAAATCTGGCCCAGAGAAGATAATTTCATCCAGGATGCTCCTCTGTTTGCCTAGCAATTCAGCAGATGGTGTTCTAAGCTATATACTTCCACTGAGAAATGAGGTACAGAAGCTCTGTTACCACCCAGATGATGGGAACTGCATAAGGAAATCAGAAACTAAACAAATAAATGAAAATCAAACAAACATTTCTTAAGTGGATAAGTAGGACATGCTGCTAGTAGGACAGAATACAGTAAGGAAATTAACTTGGCTTAGCTGATTTTGGCTGCAAATTGTGAAGTCTTCATAAGGGGGAAAAAAAGGTAAACATTTTAGATTGCTACTTGGGACCAATGTTTATAGATTTTTTTACCTCAGAATGCCAGTGAAGATAAAAACAGGGTATAGTTGACTTAATAACATGGAGTAAGTCTTAGTGATCCTTATGATAATGAAGATGAAATGAAGATAGTGCACAAATGAGTGGTGGTAGTGTCAAGTGCTCCTGCTTTGCTGAGGCACTCAGCTTTTAATCCTATTTTGTTAATCCCAGAAGATGAAAAAGTGCTAATGTTACAGTACCTATATTCCAGTAATGTGTTTCTGTCTCAAGTATGTAATTATCATGAAGCATTTTCCCTCATTCACTAGCAATTACTTCTAAATTGCCAGCAATTCTGGCTTTATTTTTTGGACAACAGGAGAGAATAAACATATACTGTTAAAAAAAAGAAGATAAGGCTTGTGAATTTTATTCTTATTTTCTTTATTATGTGTGTTTTGATGCATGATAAACAGATAATTTAGGAAAAAAATCTAAATGTAGCCTCTAACATAGGAATGTTTTAAGCTCAAAACATCTATGGTTCCTAATTCCAACATGAGTATTTAAACAGATGGACTCTCCCTGTTGAAAGCATGATTTACTTATAGACATAGGGTTCTAAATATACTATAAACAAAACGGCGAAGAGAATAATGTTAAGCTGTTAATGCTTCTTTTAAGCTTTCCTGAGCTAAAACTTGGCATTTTCTCTCTTTTTGGGGGATGCATTACTGATGAAACATTACTTTTCTGTTATATCAGTGAAAATTATTGAATTTGATTTACACACTTATATCAAGGAACACATTTTATTTTAGTTAAAATTACACCAGAATCAAAGCTGCTTAGAGCCAATTGAACAGTTAAAAGGGCCAGAATGCAACAATTTTCTGAAGTCTTTTGGTAATAATAAATCATGTACTGTACGAACTGGGATTGTTACACAGTACTAACTGTTTCTGTCTGTAGATCCTAAGCAAAGTTCAGGAATTATCACAAAGGATTTAACATCTTCCCAACATATTTACAGGTGGACTCTTGCTTTGCAAAGGTCTTGATGAATATCAAAGAGGTCAGTACAAGCGTATTTTCAGGTAAGGGATCAAGGTAGGTTTTAGAAATATCATGGAAATTATTTCAGTTCATCTGAATTTTGGATAATTAGAAGCCAAGACACTGGGATTCACTTTTACCTTTCCTATATGGTACCATATATGATCACATGTTCAAGACAGATGTCATGATGGGTACATGAGCATGCATCAATACTATTCCACATTCACTAAAACTTAGAATGGCTGATGTAGGATAAAACAAGAGACCGAAATGAAAGACTTTGTGTAATTATTGTAAGAATACTGTGATAAAAACCTTGTTCCTGAAAGTTCAAATTGTTTCAACAATGTGTA
The DNA here is from genome assembly GCA_013390025.1 of Pitta sordida. Lineage (NCBI taxonomy): Eukaryota > Metazoa > Chordata > Aves > Passeriformes > Pittidae > Pitta > Pitta sordida. The sequence continues at coordinate 97,665 of WEKX01016735.1, read as the reverse complement.
GCAAATTGATTTGGTTATAGAAAGGAAAAGCACAACTAAATTATCAAATTTACACAAAGTCAGATATCTGGAAGGGGATCTTTTAAAAAAAAACTTTATTTGAGAAAGGAAGAGACTTGTATCAGAAGGCAAAAAAAGGGAACATACAAACAGAATATATTTACAACACAAAACAAGAGATCACCTCTAAGGGTGTAAATTATAATAAATACAGTAGATTTAAAATGTAAGAGACAATAATCAATTAGAAATGTGGTTGTTTAAACCCAGTTTTCCTTTTCACTGGTTCCAGGTAGTTTTTCTTATTTTAATTTTATCCAAATTTGAAAGATTATGAAATTAAAGCCCACTAATATATTGGGGTTTCCCATCTGAATCACATTACAAAAATATCTTCTGTGAATACATGTCTTTGAAGTGATATTGTACAAAAATCTCAATTGCAAGTTTCTCCCCAAATGTATTTTAAAAGATGCACTATCCCTTTTAGATAAGGCGGAAGTTAGATTTCAGTGAAAATTAAAAATATGCAGAATGGAAAACACATAATTTCATTATTATGTCCTTCACTTTTTGAATGATAATGGGATTTATTTTTTCATCCAAGACAGAGAAAGATTGCTGTTCAAGTATGAAGCACACATAAAAATCACCTGTGTTTTTCTCAATAAATCTTTTCTATCTGCTGAGGCCTTTCATGTTAACAGCAACTATTTAATCATTCGCTTGGAGACCTTCTAGGAAAAAGGATAATGTATCTTTAGAAGTTGCAACATTTTAGAAGAAATTTAATAGTATTAGAGCATAATGTAAACAACACATGCTAATAACATATTTTAGTACAATTTCTACATTTGGCAAAACAGCTATCTCTTTTGAAACAGGATACTGCACCTTAAAATACCTCAGCTTTAGAAATATAAATATTTTTAATAGAAAAAAAACCTGACAGGAGTCCAGGTCAGTTTGGGATTATCCATATTAAAGGAGATCTTAATACAATGAATCTTTAACTAGCTTAACAAAAGTAAACCTATAAAACAAGGTAAACATATCAAAAGGGAATATGAAGGAAATGTTTCACTGGAAAGCTTCCTTAACAATTTCCCCACTCGCTTTGTTATTTTCTTTGACAATAAATCAATTCATAGAGTGCCTTTAAAAACAGAGGGAGCGCTGCCCTGTCGTCCCCCCCGGCCCCCCAAGCCCCGCATTCCTCAACACATGAATCACTTGGGCTTCCTGTTTCCATAAGGCATTTCCTGCCCCCCCTCTCAAAATCACTTTTCTGCAGGAGAACAGCAGGGACCTGACAAAGTATCGACTTAAATAAACAGGGCTGTGCACTGCACCCAGCCTGGCTCTGCCTGGTTGTACAGGGATGGCAGGGGCTGCCAGCTCACGGGCTTCACACACGTACTGCACCTTTCAGCTCTGAGGAGAAGCTCCCAGAGAAGTTGAACGTGCCTTTTGTCATGGTGGCATTTTATACACAATTGTTAGTTTAGGATTTGTCCATGAGACCATGGCACTAAAGGTTATGTGATATTGTATGATTAGTCTTCCTTTAAAAAAACCCAAAACAAACAAGTGATTGGATATCAGATGATGATAATAGTTCTGTGCTTCTTGTGCAATGTCCTAATAGCTGACTGGACCGAATGCTGCATTTTGCTTCTCACCAGTACTTGCATCTGCTGCATGTAAGGAAGTCTCTGAGGACATTACCATCAAATAAGACAGAATGAAAAATTAACCAAGCAGTGCAAAAAAGAAAACAATGCAATTTTAAAACAGTGCCTTGCCTTGCCTCTTTATATCCACCTTGTACTTTTCTCTAAATTAATTTTTTACACCAGTCTGGGACCACTTATATAGCAGTCAGTACCTGTCTACTGGGGAAAAAATACCCTAATGTTAACAGTGTTCAAGACTACAGTATCATACAGTATATACAGACAGCCAAAAGCAAAAGTCAGAGAAGTCAAAATCAGAGCAGATGAATGTTTCATCAATCAGGTCTGGAAACTAATTCCAGCAATTGCTGATTTCAACAGCCTAAGTGATACGAATTCTCATTCACTAGAACTAAATGACGTGAGATAACTCTGTGTTAATACAAAGACTATCAGCTATTATGCAAAGATTTATATAGCACAATTGACTGCAACAGGTATTTTCTCAATTAGTGGCCATAAGGATGACCTTCACTATGTTTTCAAGTGTACATACAACACTTCTGCACTGGTTAAATTCTTTGGACAGGATTTGCTAGGTCAGTGAATCAAAACACAATTGCTTATCAAAGCCTAGATGTGATGCTCAGATAATAACCTTAATTACAAATCCTGGAGCTAAATCTTTGCCTATTACCTGTTGCATAAAAGCAGCTTGCTCCCCAGATTCCATTTGCTGGGTTTGAACATCCTCATCACTGTCCAGTGGCTCCTCTTTGACTTTCACAGCCCCCACCTGCTGTCCTATTCTGTCATCCACACCAGCACTGCTGCTCTCAGCCCTAACGCTGACACCGCTGCCGGGAGCTCGCTCTTCCTGCATCGAGTGATCGCTGTGAAGCTCCTCTTCAGCCTCCTCCAGGTGACTGCCAGGCTGCTTGAGCTGCTCAATGGATTTAGAGAGCATCTGGAAAGAGAAGAGGGGAACAGTTACTGACTCCTTTTGCTGATACCAAACACCAAAAAGTGCTGGATTTGCATAGACAAAATGAAAGCTTCTGCCGCAAACCTATTCAAAAATTCTAAACCCATATCAAGGTATTGACATACAGAGAAAAAAGGATAAAAGTCCCTATGCAAAAGGTCACTTTTTATTCTGCAGTAGAAAGTAACATATGCATGAACCGCTATACAATAACAGTAAACTAAAAATCAGGCAGAATAATGAAATCATTACATATCTGTAAGACTGTTACAGCTGGTACTCAAGATAAGTGAGTCTCCCTACACACTCTTCAAACATCAATTCAGAAATAATCTCTTCCAGTTATTTTCCACAACACAAAATAATAAAGGAACACTGAGATGTAAGAAAATTAGTGATTTGGTGAATATTTTGTTCTAAGAAAATTGGGGAATGTTCACACAAACTTCTGTATCAATTGAAGTATGAACACACTGAAAGCCAACAAAGGAGTGGTGACAAAGAGCTGGTGTCAGTCCCCTATCCTGTGGCACAAAGATACTACAAACCTGCCTGTCATGACTGGAAAGACTACAGCTTTCGTGGTGCATTGTACAGGTGTCCCAGTTTCAGTAATAATGATACAACACAGCTACCCAGACAATAATGTTTTTACACCATTGGCTGCTGTTGTAGAGCTCTGCTGAGGTGCCAGATGCCTGAGCATTGCAATCACGTGCAGTTTATGTTTTGCTATTTAAGATAAATCAATGAATTCCAAACTAGACCGAAGGTAATCTAAAAACCCGAATTGAAACAACTGAACAAAAAAAAATCCCTCTTCATTACTGTAGTAACTATCAAATCACAATACATGTACCCTGCATGCTGCAGGTGGCAAGCCCTAAACTGGGCAATCTGTACTACTGCAACTAATGCAGTGTCTCCCTTTATTAAACAGCATTCAAAAAATCTCTCAGATCAAACCCATAAATCTTTTCCAGTTGTTCCTCCAGGGATGACACTGACCAAAAAGGCACTAAAGCTAAGCACATGTAATCAGCTCAGGTACACTCCTCTCTGTCACTTAGTTATTATTTAATTTATTATTATTTATTAAACATCTGCAGGTGAGCCCTCTCCCTCCCTCAAGCAAGAAGAGAGAGGCAGGTAAAGCTGTGTGGCTGGCTGCTAGTGAGCAAATACAAACTGAAACATCTGTGTGACATAATTATACACAGCTACAAGAGTCACTGAGTCTGATCCATCTGTAAATCATTCCAAGTGCCAGTTATTTGACACCAGGTGGGTTATTCTGGAGGGGGAGCCAAGAGAAAAATGAGTACATGTCCACAGCAAAGTTAAGACACATATTCAGCTCGTTACTGCTCTCCTTTCTTTTACGCTTTTTCACTTTTATGTCAGGTCTTTCCTTCTTGGTGTAGGGGCACAGATCTGCTGCTGAGCCTTCTGAGACAACATATGATGGACTACAGTATAGAATGAATACATGGATCACCTTCAAGCACTTTTTGCATGCAATCAGTGGAGTGAACAAGCACACATAAAGGGGCTGCAGAGACTTTAGAAAGGTATTTGTGCACATTTCAGTTTGCAATGTTGTTGCTGTTTCGGGGCCTGCTTCCAAGTGAGGCAGCAGGTGATTTGCTCCAGACTTCAGGAACAGGAGGAGATAAGCAAATTAAGTTTTCTAAAACTCTGTGAAATGAAAGTCTTTATATATTTACACAGTAGATTTTACAAAGTGCATTTATATTACCTTCTTTACTGCAAAATTTTATTAAAAACATACTTTACACTGTGACTTTAACTAAGCCTCAGGCAAGGGGCTATGAGGCACTATAGTCATGTCTTCTCATATTATGGAGCATGATAAAAATGAGTGGATGGTATTGGGGGGGGCATGACCCTGAAAATCAATTCTGCTGCTTAGAATTCTAAGCCACAGCTGACTGTTTTCTCTCTATCACCACCATGCCTTCGTATTTCTTCAAGTGTTTTTTAAGGACAGCTTGGCCCCATCCTATTTCAGTGATTATATTAGCAGCATTACCAGGAGACCGTTCAGTTCTCCTAAGTCCTAAACATCTTATTTTATATGTATCTCCTCTAGTACCATGGAAAATTACATATCTGGAAACAAGTCAAGATAGCAGTTTAGAGTCAGTAGTTCTATCTTCTCTATCTAAAAATGGATTAAATAGCAGAAAATGACTTGCGAGTGAAACACTACTCAGGTCCCTTCACTGAGCAGCTGGATACTTCTGCTTACACTTAATGTTTAAATCCTTCACTTTAAATCCCCTCTTACAATTTTTTTCCTGAATTTATCTGGAGGTACATACGGGAGTTTCTCCTCATTTTAATGCATATTTTTTATTTTGAAAAAGTGATTGTTTAATCTAAGCTTTAATAAAACTACATTTAAAGATAATAACAAAACCACAGTTTATTTCACTAATAAATTAAGTGTTGTACATATTGGTTATCTTTAACCAGCATCCTGTACTGTAAGCCCTACTCCAAAAAAAGCACTCACTAAAGAAATGGCTTCATGCTAATGTAACCTGTATTTTTTTTACTTTTATTTTCAGGAAATTAAACTGTATAGGATATGCATGAGCCAAAGTAAATAGTGGCAGTGGGAGAGGAAGCATTTACAGACATCAGTTCCATTGTATAACTGCAAGAATCCAACCAAAAAAAAAGGACATCAAACATAATCTAACCTGCTTGCTTATACAGAATAATAGAAAACTAATTATAAAAAATCTGGACACTACACACTATTTTCTATGTCCTTCAGTTGCAGCCCCTGCCTTTATTTCTCCTTTGAAACAATGAACTCTTGTAAAATGCATTTTTTGAAATAAAATGTCTTTACAAAGAGACAAAACATGAAATCCTGCAACAGCCACCCCATGTATTTCCACTCTTAATTGATTTTTCATTTTAAATACGTTGTGGTCCTTTGTAAGAACTCATGTGTATATCTATACAACACACTTTTCCCCTTTCTCCCTTATAACAGTCAGATTACTTTGACCAGCTATGTATGCCACTAGGGTTTTTTTTCTGAAAACAACTTGGCACCTGCTTACTGTTGTCTCTGTTACTCATGCAGTACAAAATTTCTAAGGGATATACTTATCTTTCAAAATCATTCTTCTGCACTATGGCTTAAACATTAGCTCTTAATAAAGGAGAATATACTCTAGCCATTTTCCAGTTCCAAACGCAATCAACTGTTGCTTTAGTTGCTTTAGTCCAAATAATCCCCTGCAAATAAGCACTATTTGAAAGAATACCTCTCACCTTCAGAAGATGCTAGTCAAATGTGTAAGCTGCAAAGCCAAAACGTTGGTATAATATGTTTAATGAAAGTAGATTAATTTACTACCGCTGAACCCAATCCAGTCTCCTACATTTCATTAAATATCATTTAGAGAAATGAATGATTAATCTGAGTTAACTGTATCCTTTAAATATTCTGATAACAAATAATCTTCCTATTTTTTCCATCAATAAATCAACACAAATTTCTGTATTATTTTTCATTTTTTACTAAGAGATATTGATCAACTAGGAACACTATCCAAAGCACTAATGAATTTTCACTTCCTATATATTTTTACCTCACGGTCTTGCCCAGCCACTGCTTCCCCATACAAAGATGCTTTAAACCAACTGACATCNCTTGATGACCTCTATGGTCTTTTCCAACCTTACTGATTCTGCGATTCTGTGAAAGAAAAATGAAATTCTGGTATTTCTTATCTAAGCTTTAACATTACCTATACAGCTCCCATACTAGTGCACGCTGTAAACTGCCCCCAATTTTTTAACCTTTACTTTACAATACTGAGACTTTTACCATTGAAAACAATTGTCAAAATACTATAAAACACACTATTTAAGAACACAAACAGAGTTTTCACATTGGTCAAGTAAAATCTTGGTCACAGTGAAAATAGTGCTTGTTTGTTCAGCAGAGGCAGGTCTCAGTCATCGTACATGACAAAAATAACTTTCAAAGACAGAGGGCTTTGCACTTAGACTAGTTACATAAAAATCCCCTTTTTTCTGCAAGTGGCAAGGTCAAAGCTTTCTATATATAGATACTGTATTCACAAATAATATCAGGATTTTAAGATTTTTATTTTAGTAGTGATCTTCTGGTACCCAACTGCACTACTTTTAATTGGAAGGTTAGGACGTTGGACTCCCTTTATTGAGCAGAATGAAGACTTGCAATGGTGATCAAAGGGTATTATGAGGAAATAAGTTGTCTTTTGAATAGAAGTATATTAAAGCTGACAGTGGCAAAGCTGATCTTCCCTAAGACAAGTTCAGGTTACTTCACATTCATTATTAATTCTGGGAATAGGGTTTTTACCTACTTTTGGATGGCATGTTAACATTTGCAGAATGTTTTCAGAAGGTCACACAGATATAAATGTCAGACTTCAGTGGAGACATATACTGTTTCCCACATCAAAAGCCTGGAATCTGACAGCTGACCAGAAATAATCCATAGGGGATCTTCGCTTTGTTATTAAGGACAGAGGCACACCTTTTGGCAATGATCTGTGTTTTTTTCAGAATGGAAATGACCTAGGGGAATCCTTTACCTCTGAGCTACATTAGATTTTGCTTGTTATCACCCCCCACAGCAGCACTGGCTTGTTGCTGAAGTATATTTTTCCTCAAAAAAAATAAATAGGTTTTTTTTTAATACAAGACAAATAACAATGCGTGGGGACAACCTGGATCTCTTCCTCATTTCTTTGTTACAGTGAAATTCACCTATAGGACAGTCAAAAAGATCTGACCAAAATCAGTTTTCATGCCACATCATCTTAGCTCACAGCAAGCATTACAAAGGAAACAAATTGAAAGAGACATAGAAAAGAAAAAAGAAGATATTAATTTGTTCTAAGATCATGATTAACTGGTATTTCATAGCCTTATCAGCTTAAAATGATTCTGATACGTGGGTTAGACCAATGACATTTTTCAGTACTATTCATCAAAACGGTTCTTCAGAGAATGGAGAACCTAGATGCTGCAAACTGTAAAGACTGATAAACCAAACGCACCCTCAGATAACTCACTGCTTCTGTGGCTGCAACATGATCTCATTCCTCCTCAGGTATTTGCTGCTCTGATGAATTACTGTGCTCCTGAAGAAGGCTGACTGCTCTGGGAGTAGGGGTAAAGGAGACTGAGAAGCTATTGGAGCAAAAGTAGGTTATAGAGGTTCAAGGCAGAGAAAGACCCCAGGATAAACTTAAGTTTCTACTATCTGCATATGTGTACAGCCTATACTGTTTTATATATGTGTACTTATGTGTACAGCCTATACCAGGTTTTAAAAGAAGGAATTATTTTGTCCCATCATCACAAAGAACCATGTGAAAAGGAAAGTGTATTTCAAGTATGAGAGGGAATTATTTTCATTAATGCATACTTTCATTGTAGTTTAACTCATTAAAAAAAGTTACTGAAACAAGCATTATTCCAAACCAACTCCAGCCTTTTAACCTCCTTATTCAGTCTAACTCTTGTGAGGTCCAATGCATTCCTAGTCCTATGTGACTAGAAATTTATGTTTATGTGCCCTAAGTTTTAATTTTAACACTGGGGACAAAAGTACGTATATGTCATAGCACATATCCCCAAATGCTATGGTAGAATTTATATCACTAAGCATATTATCTAACAAAAACATTTGTGAGGAGTGCATGAACTGATGGGTTTGTAGTACAAAGACTCAGTAGTTTACCAGTTAAAAATTCTTTTATTTTTCAGACAATTGAGGGAAGGTGAAATATTTTCAAAACCTGAGGCTAGGAGATATACATATGCCAACTTGATTAAACATATGGAATGCATACGCAAAGAAAAGCCAACTGGAGTCCTAGTTGAGTAATCAAAACACCCAAGCTGAGAGGGGTTAACATGCAAGGATCAGCTCTGAACTTTGAAGTTTTCTGGTCTTCATTTTTTCTAATTAAGACAAGATTTAATAACCAAACCACTGTACAAACTATGTACTTAAACTCTAGGTTTGTTTCTAATTTTGTTGGGAATTCTTAGTAGATTCCAAAGATTCAGTAACCCCTGGGAAAATCACCCAGTAAGGTGAATTGATTTTTATTTTTTTTCCCTTGGGTACATGGGCCGAACATGCACTTTTCATCTTCTTCGCCACTGCTTCATTGATAGTTATTGAGTAATACTCAAAAGAAGACAACTAAAGATGCATGATTAATATCTTTGAAATACTAGAGGAGCTTCAGTAAACAACTTTTGGAAAGCTGTGTAGTAAGTGCAGAAAAATGTTCTCCAAACCAAAACACTTAATTACTTGCATATCTTAATTTTAGAGCAGAGAACAGCATGGCATTTGTTGCAGAAGCATTAGTTCCTGATAAATCTATGTAAATTCTGCTGCTCTTTTTTTATTAATGGATAATCCCTTTTCTTCGTCCCCCTGCCCCTTCTCAGAATAAGATGTTACTGTACAGATGATTCAACTCTGTATCGCATGTTATCAACAGCATATTCTTCTCTTTCTCCTGATTTTATATCACCATACAGATTACAAACTTTCATGTTACTAACTGACTCACAGATAAAAAGTCAGTTTGATAAACACTGATTAAAAATTTCTCCAGACATTTAGTAAGTTTCTCACATAAAAGTGATAAATTCAATCAGCTGATCAAGGTCAAATCAGTTATCTATTCACACCACATTCTTGTCCACAATGAAAAAGGTTTCAAGACAATTCAAAAGCAGATGAATGGAATGAGTGCTGAAGATCAAAGGTACGCATGAAAAAGTTGGAGAGAAATCTACTAATCTTCAAGGCGTTATTTACTGTCCAACAAGAAATTACCTCTAATGTAAAATTTTAAGCTGTCTTGAACCCTGTTTTGAATTGGAGCCTTTTCAGCAGATGAAAGTTAAATTCTATGCAAATATATATATCAAATATGCATAAAGAAACGAGATACTTGTCCAAGAACCTTTCTGCTGTCCATGACCACATGGCACCAATAACTAAACTTCTTTATTACGTTTTCAACCTTTAAATTCATTGTGAATTTCTTTACTTCAGGAACTTACCTTATTCATGTGGATCTGCTGCTGGTATTGTTTCTGCTTCTCCAGAAATTGCTGATGTTGCTGCTGGATGACCAGCTGGGCCAAAGTACTCTGAGGAAGAGGAGCTGACTGGGTTCGATTCAGTGGCCTGTGACGAGGCAGTTTGTGGGCAGCTCTTATGCCAGGTGAGACTCTCTCTTTCGCTGCTAAAGGAGACTGTGGATGAAGAGGAACTGCTCCTGCAAAACAGGGACATTTCACTCCCCTGTGAAAAATAACAAACTAATAGTTCTAACAGAAGAGACAAGTTTTTCAGTAAGAAAAGGGGTGTATATTGCAGAACTCTGCATCAGGAGTGATGCAGTGGGATGTGTGCCACATGCCTTGCTTGCTATGCTGGAAAGTTCAGCTGCTGCAAAAGAATGTGATGAAGTAATCATTTTTTCTTTTCTGTAATCACTGAAATCTTTCAGGCTAACAGTCAGGAAAAGAATCACTGAAAGGGAAAAGAAAGATACTGTCCTCTTCTCTTCTACCCTTCCACTTTTCCCAAATGTTAGGATGTATGGTATCTATATTACCACATTTAGTTTAAACTGAATACAAATGTCATAAAAAACGTCTTAACTTAGTATGGTTGAAGCTTTGATCATTACCAGTCACAAGAAGTTTTTGCTGTCTCATTTGTTCTTTCAATAACAGATGCTGCAAGAGAGCTTGGTGGCTGCTATTTGGTTTTCCCTCCAAAGCAATGTGAGGATGAGTTGACGATGGAGGAATGTTTCCTCCGTACTGTCCAGCCAAGGTCACTCCTTGTCTGAGTGATGGGGTCTCCCCCTTCTGCTTTTCTTTGAATGATGATGAAGCCTGTCAAAGAAGAACAGCATTGGTATCTACTTTTCAGAGACCTGGCTGTTTATACCTCTGCTTCATTAGATGGTCATACATCACACTTTATGAATACATACAGAAGAAAAGGTTAACATCCCCATCTTACACTTTGTCTGTGAGATGAAAAGGGAGGAAGAACATGCTCGTTAAATGCAACACTGTGAGAAACTGAGTAATGAAACCACTTGATAAAAAATCAGTAATAAAAGCCAAAGCATAAGGAACTACTAGTTAGAACATTATTAAAGAAAGGATATGACGTATCCTTAAAATTCCTAAAGACCTTCCCACAGCCTTTTGCACAGGAAACTGGGGGATCAGAGGAAATAGTTTGCATTGAGTTTGCAATAGGCAAGGCTTGGTTTTTTCACGTAACTTTCCATCACACAGCAAGCCAATCAGCAAAACAAAACAGTTACCTGTAGTAGTGGGAAGCTATTACTTTTCCTGGAGCACTCCCTGACTCCCTAAAGGACAGTACAAATATAAATTTTACCCTTTGCAAAGTAAATTTGTACAGTTAAACTCTTGTCTACAGAATTATCAAGAGCTATTGTATGTGTGTGTCATCTTAAAGTGCCCTTATAAATTGCACAGTTATTGATTTAAAGCTTTTGGATTTTTGGCCCTTCATCTTTGCAATTCTATTTTAGATTTCTTTATTCTTAGAGTATTTGGGAAAAACAAAAAACCCAGCAAGTTAAAGCAAAGTAACAATTTTTATAGCAAGAATAACCTAACAAATATGCATGTTGAGGCTTGCAGATAAAAATTTACCATATCACAGAATCACAGAATCAGTAAGGTTGGAAAAGACCATAGAGATCATCAAGTCCAACCTATCACCTATTAATGTCATGGTGAAAACAATATCTCTGATAATCAGAATTCCATAAATTCTAAACCAAGGTTTTCACCAATATTTTTTTATGTATGCTTACTTCACACTCTGCTATTACCCTTTTATTAGCTCCAAAATAAACTTTACATTCAATTTGCAACTGCTTATTCTAGTAACAGAAATAAATATTACTTGCATAAATCAACTGTTTTGTTTTTTCTAATGCCAAAAGTAGTAATTTGGTGATAGTTGGCCATATCAAAAGGCAAGATTTGAGGGAGCATTTTCATTTCCATTTTACTGTAATAATATTACTTTGACGCTAGTTATATTTTTTGTGAAATAGCTTAGAAATTTTTCATTATATCCTCTGAAGCAGTAAGCACTACTTTTCATGATCAGTTCAATGTTTTCATCCCCTAAATAAAATAATTTGCTTATAAATATCTCATGAAAGACTTCCAGAGAACTGATTTAAGGCTTACACAATTTTCTTTGCAAAGTTCTGTATCCAATGTTAAAATGTTGGATTGCAGCAATATATTACTGCTAAGAACAGTAAATGCATTCAGTAAGCCATAAAATCAAATGGAACTTTGTCTTGAAACTATATTTAGTACTGGAATTACATAGCATTTATTACAAACCATAGTGGATTGTATAGAGTTAATTTTTTTTTTCCTCCACAGAAACCTGTGCTTACAACCCTTGGTTTTTCCATAGAAGTTACCAATTCCCATTCTAATAAATTTAAACTGCTAAAATTTCTTCACAATACTGTTGTGGAGAAACACCATTTATAAGTTTTGGGTATTTTTAGTGTTGTTTTTCTTTCTTGGCAACCAGCTAAGTTTTGACCAGTAACAAAATTTTCAGCTATTTTACTGAGCCTCAGATTGCACCTCTAGGTTACTGTAACTTGGTTTAGATCAAAAGATTCTTATCCATCAGCCTCAATTTCCATACATACCGTATCTGTCTTTTCCTACATTTTGCATATTAACTTAAGGTTTATGTCTAAGTAAAGGTGATTGCTGCAGACTGAATAAAGAGCATGTAAATATAACTTGTCATTAAAATAATAAGCATTTTTTGCTTCTCTCCAATTTTATTTGTGTGATTGATAATAATAAACAAATTAACAAACCTAACTGCAAATAACAAATAACAAACCTAACTGCAGGAATACTAGATTCTTCCCTGGCCATGCTCCAGCCCAGTTTAGGTCGCTACTAGAATCTCATAAAAAGTTACAGGTGCTGTAATTTATCACGTGGAGATGATCATATAATTTGAACTTCTATACTAAATAATCTCCTCATACACTTCTTGCCACATCTGAAACCTGTTATCTTACGTAAGTGCAATGCATGCGGTCCATAGTTAGCGAAGCTCCACTCTGGTACTTGTTTATTAAGAATGATTACATATCGCTTCCAAGTTGTGCCCTTAAGTATTCAGATGTTGCCCAATGCATAGAGAGGTTTGCTTCCTACTCTGAATTGCTTATGTTCCAAAACGCTAAAAATAAGGAGAATAATCAGAAAGTAATTTCCTGGAAGTGAAAGTGTACAGGAAGGCTTGAGACTGGTCACTTACACTGATTTGAGGTTGTATTGCTGGAAGTCCCAAGGTAATATTAGGCAGAGAAGGGGATGTGTACAGACTCAACAAGTTCACTGATTCATCCTGTATCAAAAGGCGTTGCTGGGAAACCAGATGCTAGAATAAATGGGAAAAAAAACCAGAAGTAAATCCCAAAATGTCTTATCTTGGTTATTCTATCCTCATATCCTGATACACTGAAAGCCAGTTATGTATCATTCACTGGTTTGCATACCAATGGAGTTCCAGAACAGAAAAATTACTGTCCCCGTATAATAGCTGCTGATAGTTCTGTTCTTAAGTAAACAGCTGATACATGTCCAGGATTATTTCTTGGTTAGTAAATCAATTTTCGATGCAAAACTGAAATCTAGACAATTGCTAGACCATCTCATCAACTTCTCATCAGTTCAACATCAGTTCTCATGAACTGGAGTTTCACTACTAGAAACTCAGTGTGAATTTAACATGAATTAAGGAGTGTATCTACATGAGTCAAAGGTGTCACAAGTGTGGATGTATTAGATCTTTACCGTGGTTATTAAAATTTTTGTTGTAAGTTACAAAATGTGGTTTCTAACTAGTTCATGTCTTTTCTTAGAAAGATTATGATATGGGAATATTTCAGGGACATTATTTAGCTCTGTTAACATGGAATTTTGGGGTAGAAAGAAAGGCAGATTGACACATCTGTCATTTAAAATAATGTAATATCTGTCTCTTTCTCCATGCACATATATAAAAGCAATGTCCTATCATTCCCTGATGACAGGATACTTGTCACAGCTTTCCTAATTCTGTTCAAGTTAAAATCTTTAACACATCTTTTTAAGCCTTGTGATATATGTAGTTTCCAAGGACATGTAACTGCTGATGTATTTTTAATTACTGCTGAATACAAGACATTATACAAAGATCACCCTTTGTCTTTCCATAGATTAATTGGTAAGAAACATAAAACATTAAATTACTACAACACAACAGGAATCTTTCTGAAGTCTTTGCTTTTCTGGTCGAACAGTGATGTTTTTCAACATGTGGTCTAGTATAGTTGCTTGAGTTATATTTTCTGTTTAAAACTTGCTTCCCTCCCAGAACTTTAACACAATAAGAGCTACAAAGGTCTTATTAGACTTAGGAACTCTGGCATGATATGGTCCCCAAGGGAACAACATCCTTGAAAAAGAATACCCTGTGTAACAGTATGACACAGTGACTGCTTTCTTCCCAAACAAAAAGCATATGGGACTCCAATAATAGACCACCTCCAAGAGGGATACTGCACACTCGGGCTTTGAGTAAAGTAAATATAATAACTTGTCAAGCATGTTGTGGGGAGCTGTAGATTTTCCCCCGGACAAACCTGGAATATCAATTAACTCTGTAAAATACTTCGCGTTAATACAATGCAACTTCTGACCATCAATGAAAAGTGGTTAAGCACAAAAACACAGGATGTTATTCCAAAACATAACCTTCCTCATACAGTTTGTTTGGAGATACGACCTATCACTGAGACAATAACAGTGGAAGTCTATCTCTGTAATTTTCTTTTGGTACCTAGGGAATGTCAACAGACAGCATAGGAAACAAAGAAGCTCCACTTGTATATTACATTAATTCCTGGCTAACAGTGGCTTGCCTTGATAACATTCACCTTTGACCATGAATAAATCTAAATATGTCAAGACTATGGAGATATTATGGAGAGAATCTGAAAAGATTTAACTGGAAAAGGATATTGCAGAAGCTCTAATGTGTCTCCTAGAATACAATCAAATTTGTAGCAAGTGCAGCATCTATACAAAGCCACCTCAAATATATATGTTTCATTTTTGCCTTTTGGTATGCCACTACTATTGTCTAAGATTAGAATTAATAAACCTAACAGAGGCAAGGTGTATAAGCAGTACAACACACTCTCCAGCAAAACACACTCCCACACTAAAGTCAGGCATGATTTTTTCATCAGGCAGAATCAATCATGCTATGGGAGTTTAATGCTGAAAACAGGAGTTTATTAGTAAAAGTATCTCCATCTAATTTCTAATACCACTAATAATCTGTAATTTTCCTTTTTTTAAGTGATCCATTTTTAAAAATAGTTTCAGGTAATATTAGCCTAAGCACCAGTTAAACCTCATCTCCAAAAATAAATGGAGTTGTCCACCTGCACAGATTAGTGATTCTGTGTATCACAGAATCCCAGAATGATTATGGTTGAAAGGGACCACTGGATGTCACCTAGTCCAACCACCCTGCTTAAGCAAGGTCCCACAGAGGCAGAAATACATGAGCCCAGCTGCAGCTTCTCTTTTTACATGGTCAACAATACCTTGCAGTGGTGGCACAAGCTGGAGCTGCCAGCAGCGTCACTTGGCAGAACACTGGCTAAGGCATGTCCTTGTCTGACATGCAGACATGATCGTTTGGATTGGCACCTAAGAAGAGCAACTTGTCCTACTTGCTCCTCTATATACGTACTTACTCATTGGGTACAATGATCCTGCTTCCTGATTAAAATAGCCTGTCAACAGTTACCTTCTGTCTTAAAATAGAGTA
The DNA here is from genome assembly GCA_013390025.1 of Pitta sordida. NCBI lineage: Eukaryota > Metazoa > Chordata > Aves > Passeriformes > Pittidae > Pitta > Pitta sordida. Next base: position 81,992 of record WEKX01016735.1, on the reverse strand, counting down.
CAAGAACTAAATGTAACAGTGCACGATGATCAGCAAGTAACCATGATGAGTGACTGTACTTTGATCGTGCTATAGGGACCTGCTGAGAAACAGGAAAACCTGTGTGTGCATCTTTACATGCACATTTATAGATTATGAGGGAAAGACAAAGTGGTTTGACTTGAATACTTCTCAATTGTAGAGCTATAGTAAGGTTGTCATAGCTTTCATATTCACAATTCCTTATACTTGTATTTCTTAAGGCTTTTGGGATGATTTAAAAAAAATTATTCAGATTCTCTTCACATACACCTGACACAAACCCTAATAGTCACAAACCTGTGTTTTTCCACTAGTCCTTTATGAAGATTACCTCAGAGAGCTGAGTATTAAATACACAGGAGTATTAAATACACAGAAAACAAGTACATGCTTATCTGCCATATATATAATTTATGTCTTCCATATAATCAAGTGATATTCTGGGAAATACTGCTCTCCAAAGCACAAATGAAAGAAAGAAATTGATCTGAAGCCTACTTACACCACTTGGAAACTTTCCGTTGCCTTCAATGGCTTTTGACCAGGCCATGAAAGCCTAAAATTAATCATTTCACATGACTAAAGCAGGTTGTCCCTCTGAACTCAAGGGACATGCTGTGCAGGGGCTCAATCCTGATTGTATTTCTCAGGCAAGTAAGATTTAGCCCCAGCACAGCATGTGACCTGAAAGTGTACAGCATGCTACAGGAGACAAATAGCTACTGCGGTGAACCTTGATGATACTGGAGACAAGTGAGCCTAATAAAAACAGGATTTTATTTATAAGGTGCAATTAAAATCTCGAGTTTAACTTTCAAGTTTCATATAATGAGACTAGTGTTTTAACAAATGGTACCGAAAGTACCATTAAGAGAACTGTGATAGCAAAAGATTATCTGCAAAACTGCAGTATTTGCAGTGCACCTTTGTTCATTCAAAAGATTGTAAACATCTACCCACCAGACTGCTGTTCCAGAGGGTAAATGACTTAAAAATTATGCTATTTCAATGGATGTGGTAAAAATACTTTAAAAATCTGTTTCATTACTGATAATGCTCTAATTCTGCCTATGTACTAGAGTGTAATCATTTACAGTATTGACTCATGTTTGACTGGTAAATGCCTCTGTCACAGCAACCTGTTTTCCCTCAGCAAAAAGTGTTTTATTTGCTGCCATGAAAACTGTGGCTATCCACCCACTCACTTACTGCAAATGTCACAACAACGATTATGAAACAACAGCAATGTGAGTCATACAGGATTACAGAAAAATAAGTGGTATTTCGGGTGATTTTGGAACACTTATCCTATCATTAGAAACTTCTGTACTTTGTGTATCTGATGAAAAATTGATTAGATGTATAGCCTTTGAGAGCTGGCAGCTAATGCTAAACTAGGAAAGAGATATGTAGGAGTTTGGCTGATGTTAAACTACCAAAGAAAATCCCACTGAAATAAAAATGCACTGAAGCTCAGATTTATGAAAAAATGTCTGAGCCCACAGGACCACAGTACTAAGAGTCAAGTAACCAGAGAGGTAAAGAAATCCCTGACTGGATCCAAAAATGGAAGTTTGTAGTTTCAGCTTCTTAGCACACATCCAGCAAGTGAAGTAACTGATGCCAGCATGCACAGCTCAACTTCTAAAGGGACTTTTTAGGCTCATTTGAACATCTTTGATTTTATGTTTGGGCTATAATTTCTGATGTCTGGCTTACTAATGGCAAATGATACGAAATGCTGTGTTCTGTTAATAAGCAGAATATAACCCTCCTGGTTCTTGCTACCTTTCCAAATCTCCCCAAACAGAGACTCCCAGTCTGACCAGATTGTATATATTTCTGATGGTGGTTCAACACTGTGGACAAATGTCCAGAAACTACAACATGCGAAGTAACAAACACCATGTATCAGTCTGACATGATTCCCTTTGCATTTTGTAGTATCCTCAAGTCAGTAAAAGATGCAATTGGACAAGATTTCCTGTTTAATACAGCACTAACACACAAATATACCACTAGTGAAATACACAACTTAATTCCACTGAAGTAGGATCTGATCTTATCCTACTGCTGGATCCCACTCTGCATCTTTTAAATTTCTTAGCAATCACATACAGGGGGCTATGAGGCAAGACCACATGTTAGCCATCAATGCAATTTTTTTTTCTTTTTGGTTATGGGCCAGGGAGAGGCTACTAATCAGTGTGCAGAGGTCACCCACCTGCCCCCTGGATCATAGTTCACACACACAATTAATTCATTATGGGGAAAAGTCACTGCTGGAGGTTGAACTGCCCGTTCCAGGCTTTTTTGAGGTGAATGTCCTGTCACTGACCTGGAGAAATAGCTCTGTTAACTGAAACTCTGCTAAATCACATTTTCCTATGCAATTTTTTTAACATAAACAGCAAAACCCAATGATTAATAGAAAACCTTGCCACCAATGCAGGAACTGCTGTAAATGTAGGGACTGGATACAGAATATTGTGGAATTTGATTCGCTCTCAGTTGCATCAGTTCACTGTCCCTTTACACTATTGTTACGGAAAGCATGACTTAGGCATGTCCTCAATGCTAAATGAGGTTCATCACAACTGATTTACCATCTGTATTCCTGTTGTTACAGGCACACGTACAGAGCGAAGAGTAGTTAAGATTTCTTCCTTTGACAATCTTGCTTTAGAGAACAAATACCCAAGGCTTCTGGCCTGTCATGGTGGTAAGTACTGCCCTGATAAGGAAACTGAGGTACAGTACAATAAAATGTGACAAGGGATTTAGTCACCGAAGTCCAATACTGTAATTAAATGAATCTACTTCAGAACTCACCTGAACCTGGGACTACCTAAACACGTATGTGTTAGGATCACCAATGCCTAAATCACTCTTTTGCACCTGAGAACGCTTTATCAGCATTCAGCACCGAGCCCCTCTTCAGGTGAGCTCAGAAGGTAATGTTCTGTAACATAGATGCTTCTAAGTTTCTTTCACAGTTCACTCCCACTCTTCCAGTAGCATTACTGCTGCTTTTTCTTGGACTTTTGTTACCAAAAAGTCTCCTGAACATGCATTTCGTATATGAAGACACATCTCATATATAGCATACTAAAATGTCAGCCTGCAGTGTCCTGGTATCCTTGATAATTACGTCTTCTGCAATTACTATGCTTGTGAATGTAATCAAATCAAAGTTTCCATCCTCTCCAGTCTAGAAATCTTAGCAACAATAATGAACCTTACCTCAGCTTGAATGTTAGATGACAAAACGGAGGTTTCATTTTCTGTTGTACTGCTGGTCGGACCATTGCTTGGGGAACTGGGACCTGATCCAGGGGAGCTGCTACTGACTGAGGATTCTGAAAAACAGAGAAAACATACATGAATTTCACACTTGAAAGGTACACACGATCATGATTAATTATATACTCTTTACAACATAGGGGTTTTTTGCTGTTGAAGAGTACCAATCTATTATACTATTTATTTATATTAAAGATTTTTAATTCATCCTGCATTTCCTTTGGTTTTCCCTTTATAGTGCTGACAAGGAAAAATACTATCGGTCTTTCTCCTGATCTGTCTCCTTCACAAAAGAAGAATTTACTATTTATTTTCCCCACAAAGACGCTATGATAATCAGTATCAGGCAGAGACACAGATGTAAAGCTTGTAATGAGCAAACAAAAGGAACTCTATCCTTTTCAATTGCAAAGAGTCCTGCCTCTTTAAGAGATAAAAATGATACAAATAGGAGACCTGCAAAGGTCGCGATAACATGATGTCAATGCATGAGATCAACCACCATTCCCTTGTGTTTAGGACAGGGATGAGCCCAGTGTGGACTAATCATTACATACACAATATTAGTATCAAAAGATACACTTTCACTACATCTAAGGCACAAATATGAAAGAATATTTACAGTATGCAAAAGTATTACAATAACATGTGAAAAGCTGCATGTTCTCTTGATCTAAAATGTGTCAAGTTCTGTCTAAGATGAAGGGGAAGAGCATGATCTTGTTGTTTGTTGTTGTAGTGAGTTATTCTAATTCTACACTGATATAAATTACATTTATGTAATGGAAAGAGTTAAGGTTAAAGATGGAAGAATGCAGCATTAATGAAGGTAAGTCTATTTCATGGGATAGTGTTCAAATTGAAGCACTTGAGAAGTTAAAACAATTAATAACTAAAGAGAGCAGTAAATATTCTATAGCTACGTCTTTGGTCCTTCTGAAGCAAAAATATGTTCTCACTTTGACAGACATTACAGGAGACTTCCTAGCTCTTACTTGGATCTCTTTGATTTACAGAAGTGAGTCCATACTCAGCTATAATAACGGGTAAAAAAAAAGTTTTCGCACTGTATTTTCAATAAGTTTCATAAAGAAATACAAACCTAATCTTTTTTGTCTAATTAAAAAAAATAGCACCTTTTATATAAACAGGTATTTAAGTAAAGGGCTATTTTAAGTTAAAAGAATAAAAATCACGGGGGAAAGGCAATGTTTAATCAAGATTATGAAAGGTGCAAAATGTCATATAGTCAATATTATCAATTATAACAGCAATCTGAAAGACTCCAAATCATTGTCAGAGCTAGGAAATGAAGACATCTATTTTCATGTTTCTCTCTTTCAATGGCATCAGACATATCTGTGAGGAATTCAGCTAAAACTAAGGAAGTGGAAATCAAGAATCTCATAGGAGCTTCAACAAATGGAATTAATAAATCAGCTGTAAAAAATTATAATCTGGAAACAATTTATAAGGAAATTAATTACTTTATTTAGTTATTTTCATACTTACATTCACATTCATGTCCTAGTTTCTCACATGACACACTGTGAAAAGTTTTTACAAGAATTGCATGTACGGAGACACTGACGTGAACTTGTTCATGCTATGTTTTAGTGCCATCTTGGTGTGATGTAATTCTGATACACCAAGTGAATTCAGATACATGTCTGACAGACTAGTAACAGTTGATTGCATAAAGATATTGCCTGATCACCTGAACAAGGCATGAAACTTCTATGTATCAATGCAAAGTCAAAGCAAGAATTGTCATGATGAGGCCAGGTACTGTAAACACCCTTTTTGCTTAGCAAATATTTTCAATTTTGAAGTACAACCGCTACTCTGTAAGCCATCACAACTGATACACAATTTCTCCATTCTTAATTACCTGTAACCTCGAAAAGACGCTTCTTGAATGAACTGACATTTCCATCCTTCCTCCTGAGTAAAGGACTGCTTCTCCTTTCTGTCACCTTTTGTTTTAACCTTGACCGTACCTTCAAATTGGGCTCTGAAGCTGGAAATGAAGGGAAAAATGTAAGTGACTTCAAATTACTTCTTTGTGTCAGACACCACTGACCCTGTAGGATCTGATGTGATCCAAGGAGGGCTTTGATGCACAGATTTTACTCCCCATCCTCCCCAGCCATCCTGCTGCTCCTTACAACTTCAGTTTAGACTGGAGGCTAGGAAAGAGAGAGACCAAGAGCTTCAAATCTCAGTATTTTTCTCATCCCATTTCAAATCTGAAGTTACTCACTAATTATTGTTAACACCATAAGAATTAGAGATTAATGCAAATTTATTTTACATAAATTTTATCTCTCTTTTTGGATGAAGACAGAGCTCAGAACTTGGAACTTTTTAACTGGATTAAGGTCTCATTACAGAAATAGAGAGAAGCCTCCACTAGTGCCTTTTGATTTCTCTTAGAAATATAAATTACAACAAGCCTTGCTGGCAGAACATTTCTTGGTCAGCAATTTTAGGCTCAGAACTCCAGTGTTTTCTGAGTAACACACCAAACAACTAGATTTATGACAGTGTCCTAAGAACATTTACAGAGCAAAATATATGCTCTGAAAATGAAGAAGTAGGATTGATTCCCAGAAAACCTGGGATTATATTTAATGTACCTTGGGCAGGTTCCACCTTTGTTTCTAAGTGGACACAGTCTTCTCATATGAAGGCCAGGTCTGCTGTTCTCTTTATTTTGTAGTATTTTTAGCACAATAAAATGTTTCATGTAGTCATTTATCTATTCTTCTAAGTAAACCCTCTATCGAACAGACTGCTAAGAGGTAGTGAAAGATGATAGTAGAATAGAACTTGTTTATATTTCCCTTTCTGGAGTTGAGGCTTGGCGAACCAATATGTATCTCAAAATAGAGAGAACTGGAAACTGGGATCAGCTTTCTCTCCTATGCACAGACTTAAGCCCAGCCCCAAACTAGGAACAAGAGTTAGCAGAAAAACAAAATAAATTACATCTTCACTGAATTCAGAATTATCCCACTGTCACTTTGATGCAAGAACTCAAATCCACACTTTAATTCTAGTCCCTGTCCAGCATGTCACATTGCACATCTTGTTCTTGCCATGCCACTTGTTCCCTCAGGGATGGGGAAGTTAGAAATGCTCCCTAGAAAGCAAAGGGGCTACACCTCACTAGAGTGCTGCTGTGGTCTTCACTACCTGCAGTCACACATTACCTTTTGTCACATACTACACTGCAGTTGTCAAGAACTTCCCTCTAAAGACCCTGTGACTTGAGTTTATTTCAGACCAAGATACATAGGATAATAAAACACTGGAAATACTAAAAATATGTATTACCAAGAAATTAATTTTTTATCACTGGCTACCAGCGTTAAAACCAATAGCTGCAACAATGAAGTACAGATGACTTGTTTGCTATGTAAGCTACCATTTGTGATGAAACTGCTAATATAAAATATAATAATGAGCTACAACTACAATACATTATTTCAACCACAAATCTCAGCAGGCGTGATGACATTTAAAAAAAAGGCGCTCACCCCTTTTGCACTTATGGATATTTCCATTTATACTACTGTGTACTCTTAAAACTAGGAGAATATGTCCGTACCCGTGACGGACTAATGAGATACAAATCCTCTGCAACACTTAGTGGAGAAATTCTCCACACCTATATGAACGTTTCATGCTCAGTCACAGAGACTGCCTTTCTATTTTTACCACATTCCCATAATATTCTGCATCTGTATCAATCATATAAACATAGAAAACAGACTCTGAAGTCAATGTCTGAATTTATGAGCCATCTGAGAAGATGCAAGAAAGACGGCAATAATTTTTAAATGGAAATAATCAATTTTAAAATTAAAAGGCACGGAGTATAGTGGTTTTAAAATTATAAAATAAACTTCACAATAAAAACCAAAGCCAATGTTTGAAGAATGTTTGATTCGAATGGCTTTCCTGAATGTTCTCCATGAGACACTGCCAGCTTCTAACATGATACTTACTAGGACTCAAAGGCTAGCAAAAAGTATTCTGATTTCAGTACACTAAATATATAAATCCATCCAGTTTGAGGATATCTGCTCCAGCAAACAAAATGCAGAACTGGACACTGGTTTCTTGTTTCCTGGCTGTGGCTGAGGCATCGGCTTGGTGTTTGACTGCAGCGATCACTGCAACATCCTGCTCCCCCAAAGCTGTGGAAGAATTATTGTTGACTGCAAGAGGTATGGACCATAACAGCAATCCTATGGGCTTCAGTGCATTCCTACATGACAGCAGTAATAACACTTCTATAATTGTCAACTCTGTTCTGATAGTCAAAAAAGGCAAAAAAAAAAAGCTTCAAGTATGGAGCTGTGGCTTATAATTATAAATGCGTGTGTGTATATCTATATCTATATATACTGACTGACCCAAAGCACATACATAAGATTACTTAGAAACTATTTTCATCCTTTAAACTCTGAAATGTGAATAAGTGAGCAAAAAGTGAAAATAAATGCTGCAAACCTTTTTTTTTTTTAAATTAAATTGTTCCTCTATTTGCAAGACACTTGGAAAATCTTAGTAGCAAATGGTCAAGAATTATTATAATTAATCTGCCTTATGTTTCAAATGAGTATTTGGCTCAATATTTTAACTAGTTGGGCTCAAAAGTAGTCAGTAGAGGGATAATGTTCAAAATAACTGTTTTGCATTAGCCACCCCATAAGTATTTCTACTACACATTATTTGCTCCTTTGCTCAGCTCAGTCAATCCACTGTCAAGGCCGACTATGTTCATCACCCAAAGGTATTCTCCCTGTGAAAAACAAGTGTCACATGGGGAGTCAGTGCCAAGTAACTTTTTGAGGCTAAATATTCACTCCCCAGCTTGCTGCAGAGTAGATTCTTCATCCAAATATAAGCCCCTAAGAATCAATTTTCCCCGCATTAATATCACAGAATTATTGAAAAGACATTTAGGTAGTCTATGACTTTATGCAGTGATTTAACCGTAAACCAAGACACTGACACAACAAGGTAATTAATGCACGTGGCTAACTTTCTGTACACTGAGCATCCCATTGCGGCCCAGAAGTCAAAAGTAGATGAATTCTACACCATATAGCAGACACCCTGTATCTCACCTTTCCTGAGGAAATGGGGCTTTCTCTAAACTGCTGGAGGTGCTGAATGGGGTGGGGTTTGCTGGATTAGATTACTCCAATTGAAGGGGATTGAATCATCTGACTAAGGAGCCCGCAAAACACAAATAAAAAAGAAAAACAAGAACACATGGCCAGGAATGGGGCAGATGAAGAAAACAGGATGGCAAATTTTCTTGGAAGCAGTCTGGTAGGCTGGGCTATTAATTTAAAATCCTTCTAAGAATCAGTATAATCTTATATTTGATTTGTTGGTCACTATTAGGCTAACCTCTTTGATCCACAAATCTTTGCACTTCTACTATATTTAGCACTTTGCAACAAGTAATCATCAGTTGATACTTGAAGAAAGGGAAAATATATTATTTCTGAGTGTTTTGTTGCAAAGAAAATAAGAAGACATAGCTATTTTCTCTGAACGCTATCAAAGCCCATGTCATTGATCTCAATGGGAATCAACTGATATCGATTTGAGCGATTCACTTGAGAGGATTTCAGGAAAGAGTAGTCTGAAAATTACTTTATGTAGATGTTGCATTATTTGGAATAATGAGATGTTGCAGAATTATGGCTTGTTCAGTTTCATTGCTGTTACTTGGATTATTCTCTTTTTAGTACTAGTAATAATGGACTGGTAATACTCTTTAAATGATTGTTAAGTTGGAAACAGATATGAAAGACACAAAAAAGATTAAACAACAACAGAAGATATCACAGGTCATCCAAGGACTGGTTACCAACTTCTTGGCATAATGTAACCATTTCTACAGAACTGTGAATGTTGGTTTTACGTGAAGAAGAAAGACAGTGTCACAATGATTTTTCTCAAATTTTATGGTGGCTTCACAGGTTCGCAGGTTATTCTGAGCTGGAAGGGACCCACAGGATCATCTAGTCCAACTCCCAAGCGAATGCCCATCCAGGGATCAGACCCACGAGCGTGGAACCATGGGCACCACACTCCATCCATCCAAGCCTCCCACCATCTAGACCATGTCACTCAGCTCCTCATCGAGTCTTTTCTTAAACACCTCCAGGGATGGTGACTCCACCACCTCCCTGGGCAGACCATTCCAATGAGAGATCACTCTCTCTGTGAAAAACCTCTTCCTAACATTCCGTCTAAACCTCCCCTGGTGTAGTTTAAGGCTATGTCCTCTTGTTCTGGTGTCATCAGCCTGAGAGAAGAGACCCACACCCATCCTACTGCAACCCCCCTTCAAGTAGTTGTACACAGCAATCAGGTCACCTCTGAGTCTCCTCATAGCAAAAGAAAGAATTAAGTAACTATATTGTTAAAAATGGAAAATATCCAGGCTTCTATGTAGAGACACATTAATTTTGTCACAACAAACATCACCGATCATGTGAAATAAAGCTAGTCTCTCCTAAGAAACATAGTACTCAGATACAAACAAAAGAGAGGAAAATGATTTAGTGAAGTCATTATGTCCTATATGCCACTTTGCTTAATATTAGTAATTTGGAGATACTAGCATTAAGGAATAAAGCCTGGGGCCATATTGCTGTAAAATGAGCTGAAGTATTTTTGACAAGGCTTTGCTTCACTGTTTCTTTTTATTAAACACACAGAGATATTTAAAAGGAGGGCATAAAAATCCTTTTTATGCATGGGGAGAAGACATATATATGAAGGGAATGTAAAAGACAATAATGCATTACTTTCTTATGGTTCCTGGAACACAGTACTACTTTTGTATCAGAAGAGTGTGTGCCAACTTCAAATCAGCATTTAATGAACCCAGGCAGGAAATGGGGGATGGGAGAGAGTGCATAGTGAGCAGGTCCTCATCTCGAGGCTAAAGCCATATATAGGAAACCTGAAGAACAGAAAGTGAGCTTTTGTCCAGACTTCGAAAGGCTCTAAAGTTAAAGCATTTCCTTTTCCTCACTAGCAGGTTGGCTTAGAAAAGCTGTGGGGCAGTTGAGGTAAATCATGCTAAATTTGGCTAAAAAGATTCCAATATCAGCATGAGCAACAGTGGCAAAATCAACATCTTACTTGAGAAAGATGAATTTCACGGTTGCACAGGCACTAACTGTTATCTCTAAGACAATTTTTTTAAAACAGTAACTAGAACTCTTCTATCATAATTAAGTCAGCAGAAAAAAATAAGAAACAAAGACTTCATGATTTTGAAGTAAATCTTCACTGGCATTCTCCATTTCTTTAGTTTTAATTTTTTTAAGTCATGAAGGGTCGTATATGATACTAATTTGAATATATTCTGTGCAGGAGTTGGTTTGTTGTTTTGGGGTTTTTTATGTCTTTTATCTAACAAGTATCAATAAATGAACTCATAGTCAAGGAATCTTTCTTTACCCACGCCACAGTTTGCTGGTTTTTTATACTATAGTACTAGAGACATAATTTTTCATAACCATTATGAGATCTACAACATAAAACCATGACAGTCCATGCCTGAGACAGATTAAAGTCTAACACAAAATGACAACGTATGGATATAGGCCATCAGAAGTACAAGAGCAAACATTAAGATGGCACCGGTTAGCATGATAGTGGTATTGCCAGCTATTCAGTGGCTTATCCTTTGTCAAGTTTCTTTCTATCATTATGGCAATTGAAAATTCTCTAAAAGATACTATATGAGGATAATGAGATAATTGTTGTGATTTCTCTTGAAGCAGGAAGAGCAGAATGGGAAAAAAAATATACTGTGAAGAGATCCTGATTTTTGGGGTCCACTCCACTGCTCAACAGGNATTACTCCTAAATCCCTCTCCATTTCACCACTCTCCAGCCAATCATCCCCCAGTTGATAGAGATGCATGGGGTCGTTATGTCCAAAGTGGACATAACAAGACTCGGCACTTTGTCTTGTTAAATCTCATACTGTTGGAGTCTGCCCATTTCGCTAGTCTGTCAAGATCCCTCTGAAGGGCCCATCTACCCTCTGGCAGCTCGACATTTGCCCCCAGCTTGGTATCATCTGCAAACTTGCTGATGATGAACACAATTCCCTCATCCATATCGTCAATAAAGATGTTGAACAGTGCCGGGCCTAACACTGACTCCTGTGGGACTCCACTAGTGACTGGCTGCCAGCTGGATGTGGCACCATTCACCAACACTCTCTGAGCTCGTCCATCCAACCAGCTCCTAACCCAACATAAAATGCTTCTATCCAGTCCATGCTCTAAGAGTTTCTCCTGAAGCTTATTGTGGGAAACTGTGTCAAAGGCTTTGCTAAGGTCCAAGTACACAACATCCACAGCCTTTTTATCATCAATCAGGCGAGTCATCAGGTCATAAAAGGAGATCAGCCTGGTCAGGCATGACCTGCCTCTCCGAAATCCATGCTGACTAGTTCTAATGTCATGGTCATATTGCAGTTGCTGCATAATAGCACACAATTCTGCCCCTCCAACTCATTTTTCGGCACATTGGGACCGCCTGCTCCTGCGCTGTCATGAGCTCATTCTTAAAGTATGTCCAGCCTTCCTGGACCCCGCTGCCATTAAGGAGACCAAGGAAGAAGTCACATCAATCCTGCACCAAAACCAACATAAATAGGCATATCTTAGGTTCCTACGATCTTGGTCTGAGCATAGTGGGCCAGGGAGAAGCTTCCCAGTTTCACCCTCAATTGATGTAGGGAGAATGAAATACACCAGATAGCCTTAAGAACCACCAGAAAGGATAAATAAGAAGATAATCTGGAGTTCCTCACGAAACCTATGAATGTAACCAAAGCCTGGCAGAAAGCAGAAAGGCACAGGTCAGAGACCAAAGCTGCTTCAAGCTTCCTCAGCTACTCTATGGAGAGTTGTGAATGTGCGTGTCTTTCTGACAAACTTCGTATTCTCACAGCCTTTCCTCTACCACATGTGGTTCTTTCAGACATGTAAATATTCTCTGCTCTGAATGGAGTTTCTGACTGCTGCTCTGGCTTCCTGTAGGCAGACAGACTTTTTCAGCCACCTGCACATAACCAAATATATAAGGCATAGGCAAGATGAGCAGTGCCCTTTTGTTTTCATACATGACTGACTGACATCTGTTGTAAAGGACCATGTCCCAGTAAAAGACAATATTGGACAATGAATACAGGGACACCCTCCCCACTGGATGACAGACTGGAAGACACCAGCATCTAGTAAAATTCTGTGTGTTCAATGACTTCTCTATTGTGATGATTTAAAATCCCATTTCTGAAAGAGTTTTAAATTAGATTCATGAGAATGAAAGCTATTTACACATGCCCTCTAAAGCTTTTCCAAGAACTACATGGATCTAACCGCTGGGTGGTCCCAAGAAGGCGGGAGAACCAGATACAGCAGTACAGGATGGAGACACTTTGTTTTTCTGGCTTGCATCACCTAATGTGTTTTCAGGATAGACCGAAACTGTTTCCTGTACTACCATTCACTTTATGGGGAGTGCCGGTCATATGTGAAACCCTTTAGTCCTTTGCTTTATGTTACTTTCGTAAAAGGCAGAATGCTTTATTTATTCAGACTAAGGTAAATATCCATTCCCCAAATAAAAAAACAGGTTCAATGAAACACATGTTAAAAGAGCTAATTAGATTAGAGGGGATCTCACAATCCTTCTCTCTTCAGGCTAAGGAAGCCAATTTAACAATTAGCAAATTTTCATTAATTTTCTAAAGCAGGTTCAAAAATGAAATATTCCCTAAAGCTATTTTAAATATCTAACTTTTCCTTGGTTTTTATTGCAGTCTGTATGAAATGTAAAATATCTGTTTCTTTACCCATGCAAATTTTATCCATGCATGATTTATTCAATTAGATGTAGAAATTACTTATTATACTGCCTGGATTTAGCCAGATTTGGAGATCTTTATATTTTTCATAAAAATCTGAACAGTGTGATGTATTTCCTATTGATGTACATTCTTCATGTAACCTATGAGGCAAAAGAGCAGATCTCTTGATAGAATTTTTAGTAAGTTCTGTTCCTTAGCACAGAAACAGCAGCTCCTTGAATATAAGTAGCATCACTTTGCTGTACAGCAGTTACAATGAAGCCATGAGACCTTATGAGTTCTCATTACATGTCACGTTCTGTGGAAATCATGACATATCACTGCTATGTCAGGTCCATCTTAATCTTCTTACAGGTGAACTAATATTATTTTCTAATAATAAACAGGGGATTAAAAATCAAAAAATACCATACTGTCTTGAACCACAGAATAAAATAACAAGGGTTAGGGTTAATTCTCATCTTCCCTGCACATCATCAAATTCTATAATTTTGTAGCGCCTTTGTAATAATTACGGGAGTCAACTCACATCCGAGTTCTCAGCAGTTATAGAGGAGAAAGAAAAAGGTGAAATAGACCCTTGGAGAGCAGGCACCCCTCATTTGAATGATAATAACCAAATTAAGATATGCATGACTAGCAGACCTTCTGGATAGGTCTCCATTGGTTATTCTTGGCCCTACTTCTGGCCATCTACACCAGCTGGTTCTAGCTGGAAGAAGTAATAGGAATATAATATCATACTTTCTGCAAATAGAGCAAATCTGATTCTTCAGCCTAAATCCTCCTCCCACATTCACTGAATCTCAATAAAAAATACTCTCTTCAGTGTAGAACTGTCAGACATAATAACCTAGCCCCCAAAGTTGAGGTTTTTGCCAGGGTCACAATTTGACCCCATGGTTTATTTTTATAGAATAATCGTGTTCATGATTATATTGTTGTCCAGGACCCACACAAGAAAGAATTAACTAATAGGGTGATTTAATCTAGGAAAATATCTAGCAGTGATACTGTAACTCATTGACGGCAGGCAAAAAATATAGCCGACTATTTCATCAACATTCAGAAATTCATGTTGAAACATCAGCAATTTCTCCTCTATCAGTGTCATCAATAAATCAGAGCTGGGCAGGTCCAGATTGCTGAAACATACTGTAGAGTTGTTCAAAAGCAACAGAGAGTACACGATGCCAGGAAAACAAAAGTAACAAAACCAGAGTATATCTTGCTTTACCAGAAGATGATAGGTCAAATTCATCTCAAAAATAGGAAGGCATTTCAGCTCCACTGAAGACAAATGAAGGTAACATTGGCTCCAAAGCTGTCCGGACACACAAAACATGTTTGTCTAACTTCTGTAGGTAAGGCTGACTTCGTGAAAGTATCTCTCCATGTTAAGCGAAGTGACAAGAAAACCCCCACTTGTTTAAAGTCTTATTGGACATCCACACTGCACCTTCACAATGACACTGAATTAAAACAAATTTACTTTTAGATAGGTTCTTTATGCCCTGGGATAGCATTCCAGCTCCCTACAACTTAATTAGCTAAATATACAATACAACCTTCCATCTGGTAGAGTAATTTAACAGGAATAATTGTGCACCACCATAACTCAACGAGACACTGAGGAAAACCATTGAAATGTTATTTCCTTTCCTTTAGAAGAGAATTATGTACAATTTCAGCATGCTTTGCATTTCTAACAGTTAAAGCCAACAGGGAGGTATCACTCTCATTTATATTACTTTCCCATGAGAAAATCAAAAGCAAAGTACAAAGCTTACGCCGTTGTTCATGAATGGCTCTGTAATACTTACTTGGCTTTAGCCAGAACATGTTATTTGGCAGCTAAACCCCTTAATTAGAGTTGTGGGTTTGAATAGATTTTTCAGTGAAACTATGTTTTGCAGGATTTTGGAGAAGTGCAATCTTTACTAACCAAAGTCTTCTATTTTGGATGATCTGATACCATGTGATTTCCACTTTTCCCTTCTTTGTCTGTTTGTCTCTTTTTGCCATCTTTAAGATGTTCTTGTTTACTTTTCTAAAAGTTTTCAACTGTTACTGCTCTAGATCCTGTGGAAGAAAAATCCTAGTCCTACTGAAATTAAATAGGACAGTTTCTACTGACTTCAAAGGACCTCAGATTTTATATGCAGTATTTTTAAACTTATTTATCCAGAGGGAATATGCTTTGAAATGCCCATTAAACCATTCCAGTTCATTTTCAATGGACATTACGCTCTTAAAGTGCTTTAGATTTTTGAACTGTTCCCTGCTCCAAAATCAAAAAGATGTCTAGTATCTGAGTATCTGCCTATCAGAAAGTTATGCAAGGTACTTTTTAAGGCTGATTTATAAAATATCTTTGAAACCATACACAGTTTGGGTAAGAAAACCTTTACATACCCATATGAAGCAGAACTTGATAATATAATTTTGGTTATGCATTGGGCAGTAAAATAACTAAGACAGCATTTTGACCAAGATTGTATCTAGCCATGCAAATGGTTCAGTATTTAGCACAACAGAGCAACCACTGGCAAGACAGAACACAATGTATATCCAAGCAGTGGGATTTTTGCTAAAACAGAAATACAGTGAATCTTGAAACTGAGTAAGAATTATCCACACATAAAACCCTTGCTTTCCTGCAATTGAAAATAAATGTTAATAGAGGAACAACGCTGTCGTGATGGAAAGACTATGATGGTTTTCATTCAAGTGATTATGGTGATAATTCTGTTGTGATTATGGCGATAATTCTGTTGCAAACCCTGGTCCAGACCCTGTCAGCTTTCATGATACCATTAAGCCTACCCTAGCATTCATCTTTATTTCGTTAGTTTTAAGCTATCCCAAAAAATTTCTCCTCTAACTCAAGCTAAATCAGAATGACAGGACATCCATCCGCAGCCTCAGCTTAGGAAGCTGCAGAGTGCTGATGGCCCTGGCTGACTGCAGCCCAGCACAGTAGCTACAACCATATTCTCTCTCCTTGGAGCTGCTGGTTCACAGGGGTGGAATGCTGCTTGGGCCTGTTTATTACATGAATCCAAAATCTGCTAATATGTAATGCTTTGCTTCACATTCACTCTTCAATTGCAAGTGGAAGTTTCTTCTCTTTCTAAAATCTCTTAGAACTACAGTCAGCCCTCTTGCACTTCGTGGCCCCCATATTGCGGCTTCAGATCTTAGCGGCATGATTTTTTAGCGATGTAGGAGACCCGTTTCGCAACTGCAGCCAGTGGTGGTGGCAGTGGGGGTGTCACGGGCGGCAGCAGCGCGGCTGCCATTTAATGTGGAAGTTGGGCTACGCGAATCCCAATTAAGACCGCAGGTCCACGTTATAGGAGACTTGACTGTAATTATGTCCCCTCAAGACATTGATAGTGAACTTGGGAAGGCTAAAAATGTCTGGTGATTAATGGGAAAAGGAGTAAAGATCAGGATACATTTTCTTTTACTTCTCACTCTGATAAGAACTGATGAATTCTTCTGAGCACATTACTTAGTCTAAATTTATTGAGATGGTTCACTAACCCAGGAAAACAAGCACTCTGGGAGGCAGGAATGATTAGCATCCTGGGAAAATGGGATAAAATAAGGAGAATCATATACTGTTTGTCTTGTTTTCCTGCTTCAATAAACAAAATGCCTCTCCCATTTATTGTGCTCACTCATAAATTCAGAGAAAAATAACACTTCTCCCCAGTGAGCTTGACTTCTTCATTTTTGCAGACATGGTAATTGAGGGTTTGCGATACCCAAAGACTTTTTTTAAACTGAAGACCAAAAGAAACTCAGCTTTTTTATATACTGTTACTTCACAGAAGAGTGTTTTCCTAGAAAATGCAAACAGAAATAAAATTTGGTGGCACAAGAGAGGAAGGGAGAAAAACTTCCACACACAAAATGTTTTTCTTCCCTGTTTCAACTGCTCCAGTAAATTACTGAGTCACTAAGTGCAGAAAGAATTGTAAGGAAGTATTCTCATTAATTTCTTTTCTTAAAAAATTATATCTGCTGAGTTCTCCTTCAGGAATCTTTCACTATCATTACACAAGAGCTACACTGTTATTCTACTGCCTAATCAGGTTAACTTAATATGGTTTTTACAGAGTGATCTTCATAGCTGTGCAGCACAGCCGTCTTCTCTTTCATCACAATATTAAACAATCCTTCATCTCCTCTTTTTGCCTGCATGAAATTACACAATTTCTCCTGTACAAGCAAGAACCTTGTACTATTTGCTATTTAAAAACCCTATGCTTAATTTCCATTGAGCATGCTTCCAGTTTTTGGAAAGTGAGCTACAACCGTCTTCTCAAATTATACTATCGTGAGAGATCTTCAGATCCCTAAGCAAAATGCAAGTCATAAGCTTAAAACTCCATCTGCAAGGAAAGATTCAACTGGCAAACCCCCAAAATAAACAGAAATACTGATTAACAATCCCATTCTGCCATGATTGTGCTATACTCAGCAAAGAAAAAACAGTGCATACTTGATATGATGATGTCCCCAGGAATTTCTTCCAACAAAAGCCAAATCATGAAACAAGATGCAGAAATTCCACCTACAGAAACATTTTTTAAAAAGTAGGAGCTTTGGCTAGAGACCTAACCTTTAATGGAACTTACTGGCTTTTGCTGGTTTGCACCAACATTTGCACAAAGAAGTGAAATTTTAAAGACTGAAGAAAATTAAAATGCTAGAGCCATTTTCCAGAATTTCTGCATTTATTTTGACAAGGTTAAAAAAAAAAAAAAAAAAAATTAGTTCCTTGAAAAGATCTTTGACCTTACCAAGCCCATGTTGGTTGCTATTTTAGTTTTAGTTTTACAACCTCAAAAATGCACAGCTCCCATCAGAGTTCTGAAAACAGCCTGTGTGAATTTCAAGTGTTCAGTAATAGGGAGGAATTTTCAAACATCTTTAGGTAATTCAGATGCATTAGTCCCACTGAAAGTTAATGAGCCATGTGCTGCTCATGCTTTTGGGTGATTTGCAGAAAACACATGTATGATCCACAGTGGAAGTTTTTTTGGGGGGGATTTTTAAAATTTATCTTATGCTGTTTAGACTAAATTCTGCTCTTAGCTACAGATGTGTAGCTTCTCCTAAGGTATATTTATGTACGCAGTGAAGCAATAGCTCTCCTTGCTCTGCTCTTCAAAGTGTGTCATCTGAGCACCTGAATACAGCTGTGCAAAGAACTGCATATCCTGGCCTCTAGCCACTAGGACAGTCCCAATCCTCTGTGCAGCTAAACTGTGAGAAGCCCACCACTGACCACTTCTGCTGCATCTTGTACAGAAAGGAACAATCCACATGGCTGAGTTGTTGAGTAACCATAGTTACTACACTAGGATGTTAACTCCGGTACCTATCTGTAAACATAGAACGAGCAAGACTCTTAAGTCCTTCTCTAGGAGGAATGATGCATTCCATCATTCTAGATGCTAGAAGAGTAAATAGCAAAGCATATTTTCCTCTTTACCATACTCTCAGAATTAATTTTTGAAAGATTAGTAAGGAGATGCCACTTCAGGACTAATTAAGCAAATTACTGAAAAGAAAGTGAGCAAGCAAGACTCCTGATTTACAATAGTTGTGTGACTGGGTATTCCCTTAGCACTGAAAAACACATTCAAATGTCAGGACAAAATCACCCAGATTTGTTGCCCATTAAATCTGATTCCAGAGTAACTGATTCAATCAGAATTATCTTCCAAGAGCATTATATTAAAGCTGGAGAAGAGGAAGATACCTCTGAATTTTATATTATAAGTATTGGAAAAAACAATCTAAAAAGCAAAACAAAGCTATGATGAAAACACACAACAGGTATTCCTTTCTTAAGACTCAAAGGAATGTGAAGTCTGCTTTCATATGAATTGCTGACTTCACACAGGTTCAGCACCACAGAGGGTTTACCAGGAGCCAGTGGCAATAACCGTTCATAGCCTAAAGGGAAGGAAAAGAGGTTCACCCCTCATGGCAAAGGTCAGATTTCTAGAGGCTTACAGCCCTTCCATATACATGAATGTTCGTAGGACATCTTTGTCTAGTCAGGTCCCATGAGGATGACACAGGCTCCACAATGTCCCCTCTGCCTGGAGGATGGCCCTATAACCACCCAGATCAGTTTAGGGTCATTTGACTTGTGTCGATCTGGTTCCTGTTGCTTTGACTCTCAACCTGATGAACAATCATTGAAACCTTTGTGGGGATGCTGCTGAAGGCTGGAATTAAACAACTTTAGTACACAGAGAGACTGGACGTGTAAACAGGATATTTAAGAGTCGCTATTTTCACGGATGTGGAGAGCTATCAAATATCCTCCACTGGTAACATACAACATGTTGTACCCTTCATTTTTATTTGCTTATCAGAATTGCTATGTAAATGTCATAGAAACAGTTATACTAATGATTATATTAATATTTGTCTATTTATTCTGTAGATATCTTTTCAGAGAGTCATCATGTCCTTTGTTCAATTTTGGAACCGATACACTGCATGCCCAAATATTTGGAATAACATATAGAAAACATCTGGATTTAATTATATTATAGTCCTCTTATGCAGACAATGGGAATTGAATTAAGGAATATTTTGAAACCCCCACAGAGATATAAAAGTATTAGCAGCTGCACGAGAACTTTACTGCTACAATGTTTGAAAATGTTTTGCTTTACAGATCAACAGTCTGACACATCATAAATATATATCATAACATTTAAGATATATAAACATAGAAGAAAAATTAAAGCTTGCATTTCAAAAACATGTAGATGAATTCACTGCATTTAGAAGATGTAGAATGTATCTTTTTGTTTAAAAAAATGAAAATGTATAGTCTATTGGCACAGAAAATATATGTTCTACAGTGGTATAAAGAAGAGAACCACATAAGTGCTTATTGTGATGAACAGCCTCAATAAGATTTTACATCTTACTGATGTTGTTATATTGCCACCATATTGTACAAAGGGTAATTCAGGTAATTAGCATTTTGCTTTTCATGCTTTCATTCCTCTGAAAATATTTGGGGAAACAATATGAGCTTAAAGAGTCTGCCCTAAAATATTAGATACAGACTGGATATTATTTCTGAATGTATGCTGGTTCCAAATGCCACTTCTTTTCAAGTCAGTACCAGTTTTGCAGTTAGTTTTCAATCTCCCAGTGGCTAAATCTCATTCAAAGACTATTAGCACAGTAGGGGGTCAGACTTTCTCTCTGAATGTAACTGTATCACTCAACAGCAGACTCATGTAATAAGCGATCTAATGTTTTCTTTTCCTTCCCTCCCCCCCACTCTGAGTGTCTCCCTGCATTCCTGGATACCAGTCACTGCACCAAGGACCTCAGGCAACAGCCTCACAGACTCCACTGCCATCCTTGTAGCTTTCTTTATGGCGCAGAAGTCAAATCTACAGTTCACCTGCTGTCAAGACAATGTGTTCAATTGCTAAATCTTCTAAAATATTCAGAAACCTTCAAAAGAATACTCTGTACAGTATTACACATCCCTATGTGCAACAAGACATGTAAATGTGTGTATATGCACATATGTATACAAACTTTGACAACAAATGACACAAAATATAATATTAATGCAATTTCTTGTCTTTTCATTAATTCCCCTTAACATGCCCTGAAAAACATCCTCTAAAGGCAGAAAATTGTCTGAAGACAGACACTGTATCTACCATGCAAGTCAGAGAGAGTTATTAAAGCCAGAAATAATACTGGAACAAAGAAAATAAAGGTCCATGAAATGATGCTCTGTTTAGAAACTAAATTTATCAGGACTGAAGTTTGCACTGGCTACTAGCACTGGGAAACAGTGACTCTTGATACCATGTGGCCAGTCTGACCTTTTAAAGATTCAGTCAGGGTCTCTGAACTTACCTATAGTATCATCATGAACAGGACTTGTGGAATACGATATATTGCTGATGGACAACCTGGTTAAAATAAAGGGTGGGAGAACTGCTGGGCAAGGGGTTCAAATAAACTATGCTAACTCACCCGTTTTACGAAGTGGAAAATCATCCTTGGCATCCTGTGCTCCTGGTAAAGTGTATTTGTATGGTGGTGAGGCCCCGCTCAGGGGTGGAGAGCTTTGATCCAGTGAGGTATGGTGGGCAGCCCTGCAGCAGACACAGAGAGGTCACAAATTAGCAGTCACTGAGGTGACCAGCAGTAACTATCTACACATGTTGTACATATGTCTCAGCTGTGTTTATGTTCTTGTTCGTGTAAGTGTGCACAAACCACAGGTTCATGTAACCAATTTCACTCTTCCAGTAAGTTATGGAACTCCTTGGAATTCCCAAGAACACTCTTTTTGCACTCATTTTAAAAGTCACATAGGATAAGTCATGTTGACCTACAGACAGGATCTGTCACCAGTTTGGGGAATTGATGATTTTAGATGGTTGCATTTTAATATGAATCAGCTGACACACAGCACAACCCATTTAGATCTTGTTTATCATGTACAAATAGATGCATTTGATCCAGCCTCCTATACAAAAATGTGGGGGATTTTCAGGGCAGGGGTGCCTTGTGTAAAATTAACCAGAAATATTGATTTATTGTTATATTTTGGAAAAAAGAACCCAAACAAACTATTTAGTGGACAAGGTAGATAAAATCTTGCATTTAAGCTCAATTTGTATGTTTTGTGAGAACACCACTCTGCAGCACATAGCACTCAAGTCAGCAGAGAAGCTCCAAGCTGAAGAGTGTTTTCTGACAACTGCTGGATGAAAAAATAGTGTGAACAGATCTTTCTGAACTCAGAAACTGCAAATTGCATAGAAATCGCATTTTTTGGCTCAGAGACGGGAGTTGGTAGGGGGTTGGTTTGGGTTTTTGAGGGGGAGGGGATTTTGGTTGATTTTTTCATTTGAAGGGGGAAAGAGGGGTGCTTCCAAACTTGGTGTTTATCAAAACATAATTTTACATGGCCTTTTACTGATTCTCACTGTCTTTCTAAAACAGCGTGATTAACCAATACTATGTCTCTCTCAAAAGGGGCACTACCATGAGAGGAAGTACTGCTTTACGTAGTGTAGCTGAATGTATACTCTGCAAAGCTCCTTGTTCTCACCCATCTGAAGACTCAGAAAAAAACTCAGATTATTAGTCCAGAAATCTTACATATTCAAGAGAAATTTACACTTCATTGGGAAGCATAAAGATTAAGTTCTGCATGTCCACCAAAAACAATGTAACTATACATTAAATCATGTTACCAGAGTGTTAGGGTTAGCTCAGAGTGGAAACTCCAAGGGCAAGCCATCAGTAATCCTTTCTAAAAAGAACAAGCACAAGATGGAAATCTAGTGTACCATATGCATTTCTGTCTTATTGAAGGTCAATTCATTCATGACATTGAATTCTTTCAGAAATGCAGCCAGAGTTCATTTTTGCTAGTACAAAAAGATGAAGCATTGAAATAAAAAAACCCCAACAACATCAAACAAGAACAAAACCAAAAAAACCATACTCCAAATTTCTGACAGAATCTTTTTCTGTATAGCTCTCTTTTCATCACTGACCACTGAGTACTCAGTTCAACCAGAAACACCACACTTCTGGCTTTTTGTTTATTTTTTTCGTTGAACTCCTGTCTTGCTCTGGAGGCACATTCTGAATAATCCTCCTGGAAAAGGATTCTGGCAACTTTCAACTGATATCTCAGCAAGGCAAGGAAGTAGCTTAATACTGAACATACGTGTACCAGAGCTTGGGGTGGCGATTCATGGAATGATTCTTCCCATTTGCTGGAGAGTCTTTTGTTGCTGATTTACTCAACAGGAACTCTTGAAGTTTCTGCTTCACTTCTGTACTGGCCACTGCCCCTGAAACACACAGAATTAAAAGTATCTTATCTTGAAAAAAATTACATTTTTAAAGAAAACAAAACCCAAAAGAGAACCCATGTCTAGTTGCTGGAAGTGTTGTAAACTATAAAAAATACTGGTGGAAATCAGTCAAAATGAGATAACATTTGAATTAAATATTTGTCTGTAGAAGCCTGAAGTTGGCGATAACCCAAAAATCCAGTGAAGTCATAAGGAATTATTTCAACAGTAAGATGAGGCCATTTATCCAGGGCCAGATGTATCTAAGGAATTTAAATTATTTCCTAGTAATTCTCCAATACAGAACCAAAGATAGAACTAAAAAGACAGTGACAAAAGGTCACTTTGAGTTTGCAGTAAAGAATGTTTTTTAATTTTAGAAAAGTAATGGTAATAACACAGCAAACTGCCCTCTAAACACTGTCTTGGCCATGAGCAGAACACTGCATAAAGTCAACAGAGAGGCTTTTTATTGAAGCCCTGTAAGAGCCTGTACCTGTGATGTCTGGAAAACGGAAGACAGTGCATTTTGACCTCTCTTGGTGGCTGACCTAATACAGAACTAGACCCAGAGCATGTCAATGAAAGGTTAAACTGCCAATTCCTACTTGGAGCAAAGGACATGCTTCTTTACCTGCAGCCATAATAGCCTTCATTAAAAAAAAAAAAAAAAAAAAGGTATGAAAAATAAAAATCTTTTGGTTTTCCATAATCAGTTACCAAAGAAAAAAGGGAAGAAAAAGCAGCACTAAGGCATATTTGATACTCTCAGAGCTAGCTGGTCAGCATGTCTCCCTGTGACCCAGTTCCCATAAAATACCTCTACTACCCCTCAGGTTCATACCCTAACTCCCCTCCCTGCACCTTCATTCCCTTCTCTACTCATTAAGTAGATCATCAGCACCAACAAACACTGGGGTTGGGCCCAGAGGAGTCACAAGGTGCTTGGCTGGCTGCTAGATACTAAACAGCAAGTCAAATAGAGAAGGGAACAATGTTCATATATCTGCTATTCCTCTGGCAGGAGAACTAATAAAGACCAACTGTTTATATGGGGGCTGATTTTTCACAGCACTTACAGAAACCTTTTGTTCCTGCAGTTTCTACCACCCTCACACTTCTGGGTCAATAGGCTGGTGATGTTTTATGCACCATGGACACCTTAATTTCTAAAGCCTACAACATGGTACACCTACAATGGTGGAACTGACACACTTTTCCAGCCAAGAAAAAAAAGGAGATCCATGGTGTACAGCTCCTTTCTGCTCTGGTCTTTGTCAGTTAATTCCTGTGCCCATTTAGAAAGGCAAGTAATGGTATCTGTTTGTGGCAGCTTCATTTTGAATACCTTCACACTGTACCTCAACCTGATTTTTAAACTGACCTCACTAAGGAGAATTATTTGTATCTGTCTCCCTCTAGTGTGCACTAAATCCCAACAGCCCTTCATGTAGCTGTTATTTTCCTTAGAGCCATATGTGAGCTAGAAATAACTCTTGGTTGGGCCTCATGAAATGGCATCAAGAACAAAGACCAGCAGTTTGAAAAAGTACCAGAAAAAGTATTCTGAAGTCTCATCCGCAGATATTCTTAAATATTTTGTTGTGTTTTCAAACTTGAAACATGGTCAAATTCAATCAGTATGTATTTTGATTTTTTGCTGTTCTGTAGTGCTTTCTGTATTGAGAAAAACTCTTCAGAAAGTTCTCATGTGAAGCTTTCAAATTCCCTCATTTTTAATAAAAACAGATTTCTGAGAAGTACATACATGGGTCTGTCAAACTGTGCTTTCTGGTGGTCCTCCAAGTCTGCACACAAGCCAGAAACGTGTTTCTGTGGGTGCAGTGGGTGGCCCTGCCCTTCTCCAAGCACAGTCTCTACTTGTCAAGCTGTGTATTTCACACAGCAATAGGCTTGCTACAGGTTCCTGTTTATAGTCCATTTTGGCTGGGAGAATGCAAACGGGAATAGATTCATTTCTCATTAGGATTCATGGTACATTGGTTCTTACTTTCTCGTCCTCTTTCTTTGCCTCGGAGGGGAGGAAGCTGTTGCTCCCTGCGATGCCTCTCCAGTTCCTGCTCTTGTCTTTGCTGCTCCAGTTTCTGCTCTTTTTCAAGGAGTTCTTGCTGTTGTTTAATGGCTAGGAGTTCCTGTTGTAACTTGCACAGAACAAAAAGACATGAGAAAGTGCAGTTTGTACTGTTTTCTAGGTCAGTCCTGGTTAAAATAACCCCCTTGAGTAATGGAGGATCAGAGCTTGCTTTTGTGCTTATATGTACTTCTTTTCATCTCTTAACTGACTTTCTCTAGTATTTTAAGTGAGATAGTGCATTACTGGCTGTCACTAAAATGAATTCTAACGTCAGGTAGCAGCCTGCTGCTCTGGTTTAACTTCCTTCTCTCTTGACAAAGATCCCTAGAAACTGCACAGTGATTTTTGCCTGTGCATCAACTAACTGGCTGCCCTATAGAGTGGAAGTTTAGCACAGTAGCATAATGGTAAGTAGGTAAGAAGGAAAAAGGAAAGGAAAGGCAAGATCATAAGTTCCCAGTCAAGACCCATTATAGCAACTTTACCACAGTGACTGTAATCCCATAGAATTTTTTCTTTTTATATTATAAGAGGCAGCTCATGGAAAAGTGAAAACACAACACTTTCAGAGCCTGCCTCCATTTTACAAATCCAAATACTATGCACTAGCCTATATTTGATTTTCGGTTACAAACTCATGAAGTAGCCAAAAAAACCCAGTCTTTTAGTACACTAAAAATTGTACACACTGAAAAAACAGCTGAAAATTCAGGCTGTAAAATAGGTAGTTTGATTTTTTTGTGGATATAGTGGCTTCATGAGCTTGATAATCCTCATATTACTGCCTTGGTCTGCTGTGAGCAGGTCACTGAGAGGTGCCAGAACATTGGTCCGAAAAGGCTTTCATCACCCCAATACAGAGAAATAAGCCCTCAAACACCATCTCAGTCACAGCACACCTTTCAGGCATGTTCCCTTTTCATGTTTGCCTAAGGATATTCTCAGTTTGCAGATAAAGTAAGGGATAAATGAAAAATGTTGCTACCTTTATGTGCTCCTGGAGCTGGGCCTGATGCTGGCGGGTCAGGTTTTCATGCTGCTTCTGAAACTCTGCAATCAGCAGTTGTTTCTGAATTTGCTGCTGCTGCTGGATCAGGAGTAGTTCCTGCTGTAGCTGCTTTTCACGCATAATTGGGTCCACCATGGGAACCATCATCCTGAGATCAGTTCGCAAGTCTAATGGTGAGATAGGCTCTAAGCCCACGGGAACCTCTGACTTCACATCCACTGTGGGAAGAAAACATCAAGACGTGTATATATATATATATATATAAAACATAACCGGAGAAGGAGAATAAAGATCATTACTACATGGAAAAAGACCAATTTCACTCAAAGACTGTTTCAATGCCTTTCAAAAGATTAATACACTCCATGCTGCATGGAAACTTCAGACATTCCTATCAGTGATTGGAGATTTTCCAAAATTATTTAGCACTTTTTTTCCATTCTCTGGAATGGAATTAAGGGAATTAATGTATAATCTGCTAAACAGACTAACAAGCAACTCCTTTCTGAAACCACGTCACAGCCCAGTGGAGCAATATTTAATGAGAATCTCCTAGGTGCTATTAACACTACACAAGAAACACTCAGGGCATTTCCTCAGCATAAGATGAAGGCCTTGCAGTTCTCACTGCATTGCAGGAGATTTTTCAAAGCGAGTGTGTAGATTTTCTGAGGCTGATGTTACACATAAACAGCAACTCAGTGCTACATAGCTACTGCATATAAATATACCTGACAAACACAGAGGAATGGCAGATAAAACATTAGAGGAAAATAATTTCACATGCACAACAAGTTTCAATACAGCTCTTGGAAAAGTAACCACGATGATTGAAGTGAATTAGACATAATACACTAAGTATGGCTTGTAAGAAAATGACACTATCTTGAATTATTCAGATTTGTTGTATCAATGTTATATATTGTTAATCCAGCATTAAAGTACTTAATGAAGAGTCCTGTGTTTTTCTATGTCCTCATGTAAATAGAAGGGACTAAAAAGCACCAGAAGAGAGAGATTTGATAATTTTCACTATAATGATTCTACAGCTCTGGTTTTCACATTAAGTGAAAAGACTGAATGTAGTCTTATCTGTTTCAGAAGAACAAAAAATTAGCAAGTAAAATTTCCACAAGAGGAGAACAGTTCTCTGCTAAAGCTCAGCAGTTTTGATTCCATCCACGAGAGGGCAATGGAACACAAACACATTAAATCCAGTTCCTACTCTTCCACTAGCTTCATTGGAAAATAAAATTATTAACTGAAAACAAACATGCTGTTGGAAATTACTTAGGAACAAGACTTATGCATATTTTCTTATTTTTCTCTGCTTCAGCTGTCTTTGTTTTCAAGAAGAAAACCAAAATTAAACAGAAATATTCTAGCAAGCAGAAACAGCAAAACTGAAGCAGCAAAAGTTGAAGCTGAATCAAATGGAGAGGTATGAATTCTAACTGTATGACCAACTCTATTAGTAAAAGTATTTATAAAAAGAAAAGGTGTCAAATCTCTTCTACTGTTCACACTTTTTTCTGCTCAAAATTCAGAAAACATACAATTTTTGGCCCCCCTTCTAAAAAAAATCCTAATAACCATGATTGTAAACCTTAGAGCATAATTTGCCTTCTTAACCCTCTATCTCAACAGAGTGATTGCGTCTAAGTGCTTACTTTTGTTCTGAGACTAATCACTAAATTATAAAAAATCACCTTTAACTTACAGAAACTACTCTTGATTATAAATAATTGCCGCTGACCAAGAGAGACATACAGGCAAACCCTCAGCCTTTCATCCCATTTATTCAGCAGCAATCCACATTCCATTTGTCTAGACTAAATATAGCCACGTTTATACAAGAAATCAATAGTGCTTGCAGAGAGCAGAGCAAAGACATGAATATTTCATCAAACCCAGAGAGAAATGGCAATCAGCAAACTGACAGCAAACAGTGTAGGCTGACTGGCCCTCCAGATAAGTCTCCTGTACTTGGACAATGGCTCATTGCCGGCAAGTCACAATCTTATCATCAGCTCTCTTCTATTTTTAACATTAATTGCATTGTAGGTGACAAAGGTTTATCATGTTTAAAGGGGAGAGATGGATTTTCTTACATCTTCTGTGACAGGATAATAAGCCTTACTAGGAGCACTAATAGTAACTGGAGCTTGGTAAACCCTGCAGAGTCTGGTTCACAACAGTGTTTGCAAACTGATCCCCGCAGCTTACTTTGCAGATACTGGCAGCAAATCAACTCCTGTATATCTGCACGGCAATTCAGGCTGATTATACTTCCTATCACGGACCAGCATCCCACTTAATTTTCAGAGAATTCAGCGTGAGAGGAGGCCTACAAATTTTTCTAACAATGGAAATTTCCCTATTAGTAACATCTACAACTGAAACAAGGCTCAATTTGATAAGCCATACATTTTCAAGAGTTTTCACATTCTCAAATAGTAAATCTAGCACTGTAATATCTACTTCATCAAGCTGGCCTTAACCTCGTTCCTTAATGTGGGGGAAAATAAACACTAAGGCAATTTTAGAGACTTGAATCCACAGAAATCAATGCATAGTATGTATTTAATATAATTTCAGTGCTAATGTTTAATGACAAATAAAGAAAACCATTTATTTCCTGGCATAAATATTGCTAACAGTAAGGTTACCTATAATACTATTAATAACTGTTAACATAGCAAATACTAACTTTTGGGGGTAATTACCATCTTAAAACTGTACTTTTTCAGCTGGGTACCAGTCAACCTCATCAATTAAATTATTCTAAACAAGCAACTATAAGATTACCAAAGAAACTGAATGGTTTGTTGTTGTCTGTTGCTGAATTAATGTGCCACAGGCCATTTATAGGCCATTTATATCCTTCTTATTTGTTAGTACCTGACAAGAGATAACTAGCCCTGTGGAACTACACCAGTGTGAAAAATGTGTAATGGAGCAGAGAACCAGAATCTGCATCATTAAAAATTTTGACATTCAGCTGAAGCATCTTCCCCACACCACCACCCCAATGTAGTTGTCTCTAGAGAGCCTAGGTGATGTAGAACGTTTACTCTCGCTGGATATTTATATGTTTTCTCACTCCTTCCACAGAGATAATACATGTATTTTACAGGTAGTAAATGAATGTCCTAATCACTGCCCTCAGCTTCAAACATCACGAGAAGCAGTAGGATGCAGGACTTAGGCAACAGGATTCATCAAGATATTAGACAAAGGAGGAAATAAATGGATAATAAAAGAAAATATTAATCAGAGTTTGCTAAAGGCTGACTTCATTTGTTTTGCAGGATTTTCAGTATCACCAAGGAAGTTGGGTTGTAGCAGGCA
Source organism: Pitta sordida (assembly GCA_013390025.1). Classification (NCBI taxonomy): domain Eukaryota; kingdom Metazoa; phylum Chordata; class Aves; order Passeriformes; family Pittidae; genus Pitta; species Pitta sordida. Next base: position 52,389 of record WEKX01016735.1, on the reverse strand, counting down.
CAATTCAGAGTGGGACCCTGCCTGTAATCTTTCCACTGCGCTCCAGAGTAGATCCTTCCAAACAGCTCTGCCAACTACAGAGCAAGCCTAGGATTCCTCTCTAAGGTTAAATAAAGACAAACTCTCTGAGCTCATGTCAGCTGCGGTCACTACAACAGTAGGCTGCAGAATATTAACTGAAAATGTTACTGAAAACTCAGTGATTCCAGGAAACATGCCAAAATTTGAGTAGAAAAATATTTAATTTTCACCTACAACATGCAAAAGGCATATGTATTTGTTTTTCCTACAAATACTCGATTGCCTTTATCTTGAATCATAACAAAAAAAGTAGTCTCAGAAGAGCATCCAGATCAATTATATTCTATAGATGGAACTTCCTGAAGGGTTTTTGAAATTCTGTGGAAAGAATATAAGACACTTGCAAAATGGCATGCTTGTTGAATAACTTAGTGGCTTGGAGCACATGTAAAAAGAGGTAAAAGATTTTGTTTAACCCTCAGGCTTTGCTTTTTGAAACCTTTCCTTAAAATGGGAACACTGAACAACAGCCAAGTGTTTCATTTAAGAGGTGGCATTTCAAGCTTTGTTTCTGGTGACTGGTTTCAATTCCTGGTGTATAAGAAACACAAATCTTCCAAATAACAATTACTAAAGGAAAATACCAGAAAATGAAGCAGCTCACTTTCTTACCATCATCTCCCAAGAGAGGCAATCTTCTTTTTTTGTGGCAGTTACCTTTCTTGGCAGAAGTTTATGTCATCTTTAACACCAGAAACATAAACAAGCAATGCCGCCATCAGCTGAAGAGTCGCCATTCCTGATTTGAGATGCAAGGAAGAAGAATTCTAGTAGAGTTGCTTATCAGACCATCTTGTCTAGTACATTTATGATTCTTACATAAGATGAACCATGGAATTTGCTGTAACTGCAAGGATCCAGGTTAACCTTTTTCCAAAGGAATGTCTCAGTTACACTGTTGGGCTGGGACAGTAAGAAAGAGTGAAGAGAGGAACAGGGAATGAAGGTGGTGAACTCTATCTCCTGCCTTGGTCATCCAAGACAGACTTTCACTGGAGAAGCAGTTAAGGTTTATAAAGTGAACGAGGAGGATGACAAAAGATGGAACACTAAATTAAAACTAAATGTGACAAGAGACAGACGACAAGCTCCTCCAACTAGTAACTTCAGCGTTAGGTAATAAAAACATATTCCTGAAACCACACACAAACCCCAAATAAAACGTAAAAGAACCTTACTGCCTACAAATGGCCACATCTCACCCCAGACATCATCCTGGCGAAGTGTTAAAAAGAAAAGAGAGAATGAGAGAGTTGTTTATACTAGTGCTACTCTTTTGAACTTTGCCTTACAAAACAGAGCCCACATAAATTTATTATTAACTTGGACAGTACTTTTCATAGTTTTCATATGCTTTTCACAAAATGAAAACAAACCAGAACAATTTTGCAAATGTTAGTGTAAAAGAACCTGCCTCCATTTGTCGTCTTCTTTCAAAAAAAGTGCGAACTCTTCCTTTATGCAGGATTAGCCATCAGTCAGTCACAACATAATCAGAGCTCTAAAGAATGTATAAAAAAGACCTCTGTATGGTGGGAAAAGTGTAAGATTCCATCCCCCCTAAAAATAACACTTTAAATTTACTCTCCAGCTTAAACCTAGATTTTTTTTAGCCAGACTTACGCACCAACTCATGCAGGACTTGAAAAGCATGGATACCTGAAAAGTTGTAACACTGTCTTTGAAACAGATTGAAAGAAATCTTTGAAAAGACTGAGAAAATGAAACTATGCAGGAGGCTGAAAGTTGCAGACACAAGGGAAAGAGGCTAAGAGGAAGACTTGAGTAGCCAGGTGAGACACAAAGTAACTGGCAGGAGATGAGACAGAGAAGGATTGGCCAGGCAATAAGACGTAGGTTCACAGGTTGTTCCGAGTTGGAAGGGACCCACAAGGATCATCCAGTCCAACTCCCAAGCACACGAGCACAGGATGAAGTACAGAAGAAGGAGTTAAAATTTCTGGGCTTTCTGCACTGAGAAGCAACATTACAGGAGCACTGTTAACTCTGTAAGTGAAGGGCAGTCCTGGCACACTGACAAGGTGGCAGTGAGGCTACAGCGTAAATAAAGAGCTAACAGAGGAGCGATGTGTCTGTTGTGAGGATGCTGGGAAATTGTGAGTGAAGTGGTTTTGAATAATCATTACTAAAGAGGAGACAGATTGGCATGAAAACTGTTATGGCAATTGTTCCATGTTCAAGATTGTAGAAAATGTCCTCATCTAGAGCCTGTTTCCTGGAGGAGAGGCGGCTGGCGGCTTTCTGGGGGAAGCGGGCAAGGCCTGCATGGCAGACACCAGGAGAGAGATGCTGAGATGTTAATAATAACTAGTGACATCAGAAGTACAAGTCAGATGATCAATAAACTGTGAAAGGGTATGTTACCTCCCATGGGATGCTTTTATCATTTCAGCTCTGGTAGCTAAAATCTTGTACCTCAATTCCCAGCTGGCATAATCTGTCATTCCTCTGTTACCTTCAATACAGGCAAGGCTTCCCAATGCCACCTGAGAAGCTTGATGCAGAACCTCTCTCAAGAGAATGAGGATGAAAGAAGACAGCCTCAAGAGCATCTCATTTTAGCACAGGGACAAAAGAATCCAGATTTAGGATGACATATATAAAAGGTTTTTTGCAATATTTAAAATCAGCAGGTTTTTTCTCCACTCTCACAATTACGCTATAGAGTGCATCAAGCTGAAAAAAGCGTGACTTAGATTTCACTCAATGCTATTAAGTATTTTTGATTCGCTATATATCCTCAGTCATACACTGGATTTTGGTTGTCACAGGCCAGGAAAGCAGAAAAAAATCAGCAAATGCAAATAGAAAATTTATTTCCAAGGCAACACTGTAAGTTTTTATGGCAGCTAAGTACTTAACTGCAGTTTGTACTTTCAAAACTTCCTCACTTGGAAAGCACAAGAAATGAAGAAACGTTCCAAATCAGAAAAAATATTTTCCAGTTATTTTCTTGGATTATCCCTCAAGAGTCAGTAAGTAATTTTAAAAAGTGCTACCACTGAATTAGAAGTAAAAGGGAACTGTCAAACTGGACGAGCCACTCAATTCAGTTTATAGTATTAAAGAGAAGTGCAATAAATTAAACTAGAAATGTATTCCCCTTTGTTCTATAAAAGGGATCTTATCATGATTATACCTTTTCACTGTTTCTTTTAAGTGTTTGCATACATGGCATAATGAGAAGTAAAATAAATGCAAACAGCAATCTGGGCTTTGATTTACCATACTCTTATTTCCCCAGGGCCTGGGAAGGAAGCTTAAACAACCACAAACTTCTAAAATATCAGTGAGAGGCCTTGAAATGCCAACACTGAAGTTACAGCTAGCTGACTTTTGTAAAAAATCAAAGGCTTTATTATATTGATTTACTAAAATCAGATTCCTTCTCTCCAAATAGACTTTTGAGTCAAACAGCCATAACAAACACAAATACCATCAAATTTGTTATCACTAAGAATTTTTAAATGTTGTAGTTTTTGCTGTTTCTCCTGTACTGAGTACATGAGCAAAAGTTCCACTTACAAGCTTGCCAGAGTTCATATAATTATCAGGCCAACTACTTCAGCCTGGAGAAGAGGAGGCTCAGAGGTGACCTAGTTGCTGTTTACAACTACCTGAGGGGAGGTTGCAGCCAGGTGGGTGTGAATCTCTTTTCTGAGGCTAACAACACCAGAACAAGAGGACATGGCCTTAAGCTATGCCAGGGGAGGTTTAGACTGAATGTTAGGAAGAGGTTTTTCACACAGAGAGTGATTGCTCATTGGAATGGTCTGCCCAGGGAGGTGGTGGAGTTGCCAACCCTGGAGGTGTTTAGGAGAAGACTGGATGATGAGCTCAGTGACATGGTCTAGTTGGTGGGAGGCTTGGATGGATGGAGCGTGGTGCCCACGGTGCCACAGCTGTGGGTTTGGGGCGTTTGGTTGGGAGTTGGACTAGATGATCCTGAGGGTCCCTTCCAACTCAGAATCACCTGTGAACTTCTGTCACAGGAATAAAGGCAAGTGCGCCCAGTAAACCACATTAGAATGTGAAACACTTTTAAACTTAAACCTGCAATGATCTGCTATCAAGAAACCCAAGCTGAGCTATAATTGGGGTTCTGAGTTACTTTATGTATATTTCACCTAGGAGAACCCTTACATGCATGTTCTCTACATCCACCAACACACAGGCATGTTTTCACTTTCCAGAAAAACTCTTTTTGATATAAGCAACATGAATATTCTAAATTCTAGATACTACTGCTGCTGGCAAGATAAAAAACAGGGTAAAGATAAATGGACACATGAGAATGCATGATTTCTATGTAACTTTGTTTTCAGTTCCAAAGTCTATGACATAGTGAGGACACTATTAAATAATGATTATAAATCATTGTTAATTAGAGCATCAGGTTAGCTCAATAGATCTACTGCCCTCTACATGGAATCCATGCACTAAAAAATGTCAGGGAAGAATTTAAAGTAGTGCTCTTTTGGCTGTGGATCTTCTGTGCATAGATCAGCACCACTGTTAGTGAGAACACACTTAAGATGCCAAGTCAGGTTTGTTTGATGGCTGCATCACTAAAAGGTTGCAGAACCAAGTAGGTACAATCTCTCCAAGTCACCAGGTACCAGCTTATCACTATCTTCCAATCACTTCAATACAGTCTTAAAATTCATGAATTAAATTGAAAGCATGTGTGATACAACTGTGTGTGCATTTGCATACATACATAATTCTTACACCATAACCTGAAATGTTAAGACAAATCATGGAGAGCAGACATAATACAACAGATTCCTCTCACCTCCCTTTTTGATAGACATAATGACTGATGCAAAATTAACAACTGCAGATGTTTATTACCAAAGGTGCATCTGTTCGCATTACATATATATTACCTATATGTATATGCATGTATATATTACATATGTATTACATATATATTTTATGTATTTTTTCCTATTCTGCTCCCTTTTGTACCGTGCTGCCTTGAACTGCAGCATACTCAGGGGAGTCTTATCTTCCTCTGCTTACATAAAGCACCTAGCATATTTGCATAGCAACTGAAGTACAGTCAGGTCTCCTGTATCATGGACCCGCGGTCTGAATCGGGTGCTGCGAAGCCCTACTTCCATACTGTTGAATGGCAGCCTATTAATATGCAAATTTGCCACGCACCCTCACGCAGCCCGCGGCACTGTTTCAGCACTGTGTTGCTGTGTATCAGTGTTTGTGTCGGCCCCTCCCAGCGCCTGCAGCCACGCCATGCTGGAAAAAAACCCTTTTTGGCTCAGCCAGGGACACGGGTGAGGGGAGCTGCCTGCACCGCTGACCCGGTGTCTCTCAGGGTGGGTAGACCTGGTCTCTCCATACTCGGGGTAAACGAGTATGTCTTGGAGAGTCACTCAAGAAAGTCTCGGACATCTGAGAGTGTGCAAATATTTCATAACTGCACGGCTGTGGCTCTGGGGGAGGAGCGGCCCTGCTGCCATCCCGGGGCTGGGAGGAAGCGGCGGGGCCGTGGCAGCGGCTGTGTGGTTTGATTTGCGTATTCATGCGTGCCAGGTCGCGCATGCGCAGCTGTGAAAAGGGACCTCCTTAATTGCTAAAAAATCATGCCGTTAAGATGTGAAGCCACAATATGGGGGGCGCAAAGTGCAAGAGGGCCAACTGTAAAAGGAAAAAGTAATACTAAATCAGTGGCTTGACATTTTTCAGAAGTCCACCTGCTGGATTACTGATACCTAGCACCAGAAAAGCTGACAATTTGCATAGAGAAAACACTGTGGATAAGACAGGGAAAATTAAAAGATGTGGTCCTAATAATCAATCACAGTTCATGGGAGAATCACAGGACAATCACAGAATAAATATTCTGAGTTGGAAGGAACCCACAGGGATCATCAAACCCAACTCTTAAGTGAATGGCTCACATGAGGATCAAATCCACAACCTTGGTGTTATTAGTCCCATAGTCTAAACAACTGAGCTAATCTGATGATGTAAAGAGAAGGAAAGGTAGGGTTTAACAGACTGCAGAACTGAATCAGGTGTGCCAGAATCTGAAAATGGACAAAGGTAATGGCAATATTATGCAGCAGTCAGGCCCTCAAGTTGGATTGATAATGATGTCAATAGGCAAAGAAGATAGGCTGCTTTATAAAATATAATGAGGAATTATTGAGGAAGATCCCTCTCAGCTTGATAAAAGGGTTGTGAAGGTTCTAAAGGTCTTAATCTAATTTATTTTCTGCTGCAGATAGAGTATGTCTTTCAGAGAACAACCTTGACTACCATGTAGATGGCCTCATTTCCATTATTAAGGTATTACACAAGGTAGGCACTCCAGTAAAAGAGATTACATAAAATATACACAAAGCATTAGGAACTCACAGGCAAGAAAAAGCCAATCTTCCAGGATGCTTTCCTATATTTTTGTCTCATTAATGTGAAGACAGTTGTGGTTTTTGGTTTTTTAGAGTATACATCCAAACCATAATCATTTGCAATAAGGAATCACAGGGAGTCTCTCTCTCTGACATCTGGGATTTAGAGGAACTACTTGAAAAAAGGGGACAGACATCTCAGATTCATAGCAGTAATCCAAATATTGCAAAACTCTTTCTTTCTATAACAAAAGGGTGACTTGGCAAAGACAAACTCTTAGCTGTTTACTTTTAAAAAAGAAAAATCTTCTTGAGCTAAAGAAGTCCCAAACTAGGTATATAATATCTTGCTCATACATCATCACTGTTACACTACTTATCTAAATCCCATCTTCCCAATTTTTTCACTTTCCACCGCAGTAAATTATTTCAATGCTATTGTGTCCATATCTGTTTGCTTTATATTTATGACCTACTTTGCCTTCTTGCAGAAGTGCTGTAAATCTGCTTTAAATTCAAAAGATTACAGACAGCAATACCAACTTACCACTGACACTACACTCAGTATGAGACCAAGAGAAACGATTTCTATGTTTCTATAATGATGCAATACTAAACTTAGAAAAAATTATTGGTGATTTGTGCTCTCCAGAATAAAGGGGTCTCTGAAAGCCTCTTTAAAATGCAGAGACTTGGTTTCAACCACCAGAGGGAGTCAATCTAGTTTTTCAGGACAACAACAAAATCAGAATGAACATAAAAAGCACATGAGAAGGGAAGAAATCACTAACAAATAACAGTTTAATCCAGGCACATGTGGATACAAAACATAATGAAAATAAAGGTCAATTGGGATTCTGCTCATCGAGATAAGATAATCACCTTTTTTGCTTCAAATGCTCATTAACAGAATTCCTACTAGTATACTTTTCTCGCAGGACATTATATTAATAAGATTTTAAAGAATAAATATATAATATTTGACATAATAAGAACAAAATTGATATTTCTACTCAACCTAATACTCTTTCTTTATTTGAGTTCAAGACACTACCATAGTCATAAATCATTACCTGCTGTAAATACAGCACGTTTTCTTCTGTTTATTGATGGTTCAGTCACCCTAGTCAGCAAGTGATGCTGATGAGTATAGGAAAGAAACAGACATTTTTCCTCACTCTGCCAAACATTTACCATTCTAAATTTTAAGAACTAGAAAAACAAACTATAGAAATTATTTAGATGATGGAAACTTTCTCAGTACATTAGATGGAGATATTTTCTGTGATTATTATTCTAAATAAATACTGAAAAAGTGGTTCTCCGTTCTGTAATATTCCAGAAACTAATGAAACAATACTAAGAAACTCATCCATTATCAAAAGAAACAACAAACATTGAAAATTCTACACAATTCTGATGTCACTTATCAAGTGCAGCTCAGAAAACTGGAAGTCCGAAAGTTACGACGTATTACCCATTTTTGGCTTTCCACATTTCAGCAGATCCATTTCTTACTAGTAGGTTGGTTGTCCATCTCATCTTATATGCAGAAAGTCACTCAAGCCACTGGCCATTTCTTCAGTTTCAAATGAGAGAGTCTTTCTCAAGTAAACTTTGCCAGAAATCAAATTTCCTATTAGGAAGTCTACAAAAATCAGTGGGAACTCTTCTCAAATTGTAAACTCAAGTTTTAGAAATCTGCAGATCACACTTGGAACGTGCATACCAGACTAATGGAGTCAAAGCACTCCAAATTACTCTTTAAGAAACTCTCTGTGTCCTTTGAGAATCTCAGACTAATCATTTAAATAAATCTTGGTCATACTGAAACCCCCACCCCCCACTTAACTCATTCATCATTCAGATTAGAAGTTCCCTCTCGCCAGCCCTAAAATGAACAACTCTCAGCACACTACAATAAAAGGAACATTTAGTCCTGTTGACTGAGCTTTTGAACCTGGCTGGAAACATCACTACAAGCTAACACTTCGCAATACAAGAAGCAACATGAAAGTAAGTGCTCAGTTTCTCCACTGCAAGCAGAACTTTTTGTGACCAGTGAGACAGCATTAATGATACGTTCTGGAATTATTGCACCAGGAGGACTGGGAGAAAAAGGCAGCACAACAAATTTAAGTTTTGCCATGGAAAAGCTGTAATGTTAATTTTGAGGTAAAGCACTGAGAAAGCTTGTTATCATAAAGAAGTCATTAACATGTTTGTTTTAACATGAGGCAAACTGGAATCTAGCCTGAAACCTCCTCATTAAGGCACTGCCGAAAGCTGGATCCCAAGATTTTCAACAAAGCATAGTTGTAGCAGCAGCATCCTTTATGAGGTTCTTCTGATTAATATAACTTGTTTTTTTTTCTCAGAAATGTAAAAATTCTATCCAACTGCTTCACTTTCTAGGGCTTTTTAACTAGCTACCCATCATTCTGGACAGGAAGTACAGCAAGAGTAGGATCTGGACAAAGAAATAAGGAGAGACTGACCAAGAGTCACTCCACCTGCAGGAAAGAATGTTTGGAAATACAGCCAATGGAGATGTCATTCCAAGTATGTGAGTACTATTCTGACAATTCTGACAATTGAGAGCTGTGTACCTGATGAAACACCACAAAGAAAACCTGATACTCAATACAGAATCACAGAACATTCTGAGTTGGAAGGAGCCCACAAGGATCATCCAACTCTTAAATGACACCACTGCCTCCCCAGCGGGGAATCGAACCCCCGGTCTCCCACGTGACAGGTGGGGACGCTCACCATAGTACTAAAGTGGATTTTCAGTACCTTTCACTTCCTCCAGAAGTCAGTCCCAAAGTGACCAACTCATTAGCTCTTGGTTCAGAAAGAGCCTACTTATGCACCAACAAAGTGCACCCTTTTTTACAGAGCTTGATCCACCTCATCTCAAGGGACATTCTGATAAAGAAAACAGTTGCAGACTGGAAGTTGCTGAGATCTTACCACAAATTACAAGGAGGCTGACTTCAGACAGTGCCCTGTCATATTTAAAACCCACCTTCAAAAAGATATTATATAAAATCAAATGCCATAAATTTTCATGACTCAAGATCAAAAGGATGAACAACTGTAGATCCTGTGCTCCTTGGAATAAGGAGACCAAGGATTCTTCGTTAGTCAATAACGGCATACTTGTGGCCTTATGGCATATATGATACAACTTTGCACAAATACTCTTATACGAACAACATGTTACTGTGACCTAAGGTGAACACCTCACCAGTGCTGCTGGGTGGGATCACACTTTCTATTGACAGGGGCAAACTATTAAACTGAACAGTTACAAGAAAAGCATTAGGGATCACTTGAAAATCATTTTTTGACCTGACATAATTATTGCTGCCATTCACTTGAAATATAGCTTATTGAAAAGTGTAAGGTTTGATTGGAAATTACATCTGACAACAGGCCATTCAGCTTTTGATTCCTTTTGATTTTGGCTTATGCCAGCCAAAGGACACAGGACACATACCCAGATAGAGAGTTTCATACTATGTATTATAACTGAAATACAAAAAAATCAACCAACCAAACCACAAAACAAAACAATACAACCCCCCCAATAAACTGTCTCTTATGCCATTTAAACCCTCAATAAAATCCACAGAAAAAGCATTTTACAAGTTTCATCCAATTATGGCCTTTTCCAATTATCTGAAGACACATACAAAATCTTGACAATCAATCAGAAATCTGGCTAAAGACCCCAAACTTACAGAACTGAGTGAAAATCCTGGAGCTCAATACACAGTTGCCTGCTACAGTCCAAATCTCCTAAGAAACCACCTGCGTGACAACTGCACAAATTTGGTAAAGAATTCAGTTGGTTCCTGAAAAATGGTTGCTCACATGGAACTACTCCAGAGCACAGCATGTAGTGAAACTATTGCTCTTTTCTATTATTTCTGAGATCTCAGAGCAACATGAGCTACTTTTGCCTTTCCAGTGAAAGGCAAAATCCTGATCATTTTCTTCAAAACAGGGAGATTAGATGGAAAATTACCCACTAAAATTTCAAGCCCTTTAAATAAAGCCCTCTGCTGAGACCTTACAGCATATGTTTTCCCCATGTATATGTTCACTTCCACATGCTTCCATATTCAAAACACAGCCACTGCAATGAGATTATCCTGATAATGCCAGGGAGGTTCACATGACATAGACTTCAATGCAGTGCCCCCTCAGGCTTAAAATTCTCTTGGATTTTTCCAATTTTTATATTAAGCTGGTGGATACACTCAAATATCTACCTCCTCAAACCTACCAGTTGCAACAACCGCCATCATAAATTTCTCCATTACCATTGCTACGAAGAGAGCGAAAAAGTAACTTATAAAGCAAAAGTCATTCTGACCCGAGAAGTACATCTTTTTCTGAAATAAACGTTACTCAGTTCTAAGAATTTGCACGATTCACTTCCTTTCCTCTTCCTGGGCAATGTCTATTTAGAAGAGATCTATTTTTTCCTCACCACATTTCACAGTTCCTGTTTCTAAATGAGAATCATATTAACAAAGGGTAGAAAGACACAAACATGACTCAAGAAAGACTGATTTCTATAGTGTTTCCAGAGGGAAAACAACTCCAAAACATTCAAAGACAGGTCTTAACACAGTTCGCCTTTCAAGACTCACCGATCCAACAATTAGCTTGCTGAAAAAGAGCAAAGTAAAAAGATGCTTAAGATAAAATGAGTAAATGGAGATAATTGTATTACACTCCAAACGTTTCTAATTTACCATTCGTAAATAACTGTCAAAACTGACCTTCTTCCAAGAAATAGATCTGCAACTATTTAATGAAGAAAGATTGTGTGTTGTATTGCAACTCTGGATTACAAGCACTTCTTCCTCTCTGTAATATAGTGGACTTCATGTTAAAGTAATTTCAAGATGATATATTGTACTTTCCAAAAAAATCCCCAGCAGAATGAAAGGAACGCACTTTCCACATATTCACTCTGTGCACAGTTATTACCCTCATCTCATTATTTTCTGCTCAAACTAAACCGCCTATGTCCTATTTCATACTGCAATACTTTCAGCAAAAAAGTTCAAATACATAGAAACCTTTTGAAAGAACAAGATCACAGCAGAGACAGCAAAAAGAGCAAAGGAACTGTGGAAAGAAACCTTACCCAAACACAACAATATTTAAGGATATTGTACACTGAAATTTAGATTGTTTTGTACGTTCTGAACAGATACTGTGCATTTTCTCTTCCCCATACAATTTATAAGCTCTTCACCATCACCTCCAGGTATTACTTGTGACTGTGGAACATTCTCTAATGCCTCATCCCACTGTCAGACTTCACTGGTAGTGTCACTGAAGCATTGGGGTCTGCTATTATAAAACAATCAAGGTCAAAAAGAAGAGCAACTAAGAAAGCGTAATTTCAACTTTGTTTGAAGTTCACATTTGAATATAGAGAAGGAGCTGGATTAACAAACAGACACTCTAAGGCTGTGCCAAGAGATGCAAAACAAAGAACCATTTGGATCATACTAGAATAGAATATTTCTTCTTATATAATATTCCAGTTAAGGGTTAGTACGGAAACCTGAGAAAAATGGCTCAAATATAACTCTTATTACTATATCCAGAGCTTAAAATTACACCTCGGGTAGCCAAGCTGCTTCCCACTGTGCATAACCTGCACATCTCCTCTCCCAGCAGTTCTTGCCAGCCCTACTAAGCAGGGTGCAAACTGTAACAGATCTGCTGCCATAATCCTCTCCCTAGAGAAAAGGAGGAGCTCTCTGGTCTTGTTTAGTGAAAGGAGGTGGGCTGAAGTAACTCTCAGTATGTGCTGTTTGCATCTTAAAATGACAGTCACAAGAGAAACAGCCAATGTATCTCTTTTAATCCAATATACTGATTGCCTTAAACTGACACGTATAATCAGAGTCCATAAGAAACAAGGGTGAGACCTGTGAAAAAAGCAGGAGTTGTGTAAGCAGGAAGTGCAATGAATTATTTTTTCATGGATGAATAGGAATTCTACATCCTGCACTTAGCTAGTAAAACATAATCATGTATTTAATACAATTAAGCCAATTAACACTATATGAACACTATTTAAAAATTTCTCAAGTTGGACAGCGCAGGGGCTTGGTAACAGCCTTCATTCAGCAATGATAAAACCCTCTTTACATTAAGCAGAACTCTTGCAGCACAGGAGCCCCCCTACAGACCAAAAAATAGCCCGTGATAACTGATATTGACAACTTCCAGTAGCAACTTCCCAGCCATTTCAGCGACTGCTCTTGCAGCCTGTCAAAGACAGAGCCACCAATATGAAGTCAATGGTCTTTAACTAGTTTCAAACTAAGTAATGAAAACCATCTGGCAAGAAGTCTGCCAGCCAGCCACAGGGCTGCTTAACCGCTTTGCTGAGGTTGGCTTGCCACTGGGCTTTTGTGCAAAGGGGGGAGAAGGGCGTCTGCTCTGCTCCCTCACTGAAACACCAATTTCTCTGTTGAACCCTCATTTCTGTCATTTCCCACTGGATAAGTCAGTGCACTATGGGGCAGCAACAGTCAGGTAAGGAGAGAGCATTGGAACTCATGCTCTTGTTCTTTCCAGGTCTGGTTGTGGTGCTCTCCCTGAACTTTCCTTCTCAGAGTTGGCTTCATGGCACCAGCACATGTGGTAAGACAGAGGAATGACAAAAATAACTTCTTCCTTTATGATCTGTAAGTGCCATATAGTAGAAACAGCTTCCTTAAGTGAGGTGGAGAACAAGAGACAGACCGTGACAGCTTCACAGATTTTAATAAAATGAAAATAAAATGAAAAAGGGTCATGAAAAAGGACTATAAACTGCTGGTGTAAGGATGATGGCTCTAATGAACCATTGCACTATGGCAGACCTTGAAGTTTGGGAAAACTGGACTGAAATAATCCATGTCTGTCAACTATTTACCCATTCTTATGTGTCAGTCGCCAGTATCCTTCTGTTGTGATAGGACAATGAGTTTTCAGTTTCTCTTCATCCTAAATATGTAACTAAGGATCACAAGTTCCTTTCATTTGAAATTCGTACAGATTTTACTCACCTTTTTGGCCAATTTCAGTTGGTTGCTAATGTTACCAGAGTACTCACCAGTACAACACTTCTCTCAGCCCAACAGCCATTTCATTTTGTTGATCTATAAAAAGCAGGTAACTTCAGAGAGAAAAATTTAAATGAGTGAAAAGGCACCAAGGGAAGTCATGCGTTTAACTCCATCACATTAAAAAACAGATGTACAGAGATCTGAAAGTTTTCAGAGTATTTACACAGATAAAAAGCATTGCGTTTGAAAGAAAATCTGTGTCTTTCATGTTAATTCCTAACCTTTCTCCTGCTCCCTTTGACCCATGCTCTCAGCAGAGCACTGCTTAGAGTCAATCTGCCAATACTTTCCAGGCTGTGGTACTCTAAATGTCATGCTACTCAGCATGTTCAGAAAAGGGGGACTGGCTTATACCACACAGATGAGCTAGAGCCTCTTTTCTGTTCTCCTCTCTTCTCCCTTCAGAGACAGAGCAGAGCAAGGCCGTGACAAATCTACTGGTACATGCCATATTTATACACAGTGAGAGTGTACCCCTCCCTCACATGGGCATTTTGCAATCTCTCTTATCTGGGCATGTATATCTGCACATATGCATAATAAAACCTGATAGATTACACTGGAAATTTCTCTGCTACTGCATTTCAATATTTAGGTTGATAAATAAGAATTTGCACTCTCTTGAGATTATCTTATGAAATATCTTTCTAGGTTCTGAACTGCACCTTTCAATTATCAGTTTATTAATGCGATAGCACTGCAAAAGTGACTTTGTGACTACTGCAAAATCAGAAATGCTACAATGTGGTGTTACTTATATGACAGTCTTTTCTAATGCCAGTTTCCCTTCTGAAAACCACCATATAAATTGCTTTTCAGATCATATTAATTAATCCCTCATTGGATTAAGCTGCTATCATTTTTCATTTGTTATGCTCTTAGCAAACAGCTGGGTCTTACTAACTTTCATGTAGTTTGAGTGCAACTTAGTATCATTCCCATTGCAAAATGCTTTCAAAGCTTAAAATATGGTCTGCAATCTGAAAGACCTGTTGCAAGAAATCTTTAGTTTATAAGCACTTTCATCTGTAGACAGTATCTTCCTACCACATTTTTGTTTGTAATTTTGATGGCAAACTACAGATAACAGAGCAGTCAGCTCTACGTGAAAGTAAAGACAGAGCAGATATCTTTTGCTTAGAAGGCATGAAAAAGACAGCAGAAGGTATGTAAAATTCAGAGCACAAGAGCTCTTTGTGGATAAATGGTGACATATGATTTCTTCCGGTGAGTACTAAGTATGCATAACAAATAGCTGTATCACTGTCTGGGTTTGGGGTTTTTTTGAAGAGTATATCACAAAATAATGGCTGTTTACTGACCATGTTCATGATGTTTCTATAAATATGGCACACAAACAGCTATAAAGACAAAGATTTAAAAATAGGTCAAAGGCATTGGGAGCAGATTATACTGTACAGGTGGGAAAAAAGGATTTCTGGCACAAATAGAGATCATGCCTGTGTTCAACATGTAGGAAGTCTCCATCAGTACAAATCAGCTGCCAGAAGTGCTGAATGAGCTCATGTCATTGCAGAGCACAGAACGAACCTTTGACACAGCTCTACTACCTTCTGTAAGATACGTCTATCTCAAAGAAATAAAAAGTCCGAAAACTGAGTGAGAAACTACAGAGAATTATGTAGAAAAGAGAGACTTGCTATTCCTAGAAAACCTTTACAGCTAGGACAATTCAGGTATACAATGCCTCTAAAGCCAATTTTCCCAGGGAAACCTTGTTTATGAATGCCAAAGATCACAGTGTGGTTGGATGCTCTTGACAACCCAAGATGCTGCTGCACAGGTTTTCCCCACCTATCCAGAGTAGGATGGCCACCAGATAGTTTATGGCCAACTCACTATCCATCAAAGAATTCTAACTGCTTTCTTAAAAGGCACAAAATTAGAACCGTCCTGGCTGTCCGTCGCCTCTTGAGAAGCATCTTTTGGACGCACCGTTATTCTGTCCTTGTCTTGCCAATTCTCTTAAAAGGAAACACTTAAAAGGACAGCATGGCCCTATATCAACAATGGGAAAGCAGTGGCATATTTGCCACACTTCTTAGAGATGACACTTTTTTTGATATATTAATAAAATTTTACCATCCTGTAAACTTAAATATACTTGTTATCATGGAAAATATTACATATATGTATCAAACTCTCTGTTCTGAGTCATACAGCTTCATAATAGCAGATTTTCCTTTCCCTCATTTCTTAAGTTATTCCTCATTTCTTCTGCTTTTGCTTTCTGTCTTGCTCATAAGGCAGAAGAAAAGGGAGACAAGTGGAAAACCTGTCCAAACAATACTTGCCACCATTATAATATGTCCAGTGTAGCATCCATTGACAGATCTCCAGAGGAGGAACTGGAGCTCAGATTATGACTTAAAGTATAACATAACCTTATTCCCCTATGTTTTGAGTGGTTGTGTTTTGGGTTTGGGTTTTGTTTGTTTGTCGGTATTTTTGTTTGTTTGGTGGTTGCTCTTGCTGTTTCGCCAGGAAGAAAATACAGAGAGAATATGCAGAACACCAAGAAATCAGTGCTTCCCAAAGACTTCTAATTTACAGCCAATATTGCTTACAGCTGTAATCAATTCAAGATTGACTGCTATCACAGATCCATATGCATTCAGAGAACAGTCCCCATTAGGCACACCTCTTAACGGAGTAAAAAGATTACCCACATGGGTTTCAGTCACTGGCTAGCATGCCACAGCCATGTTCTTCAGCAGAAAACCATGCAGGGGAAAGAAAAAACCCTAAGTAACACCAGATCAATTGCCAGTTCAAAACTGTTGTAGAGAGAATCTTTTCCTTCAAAAAAGTTAATTAATTCATACAGAATCTAACTGATGTGCTTTAAAAGCATTCTTCAACAGAATTCTTTGATACCTGTAATAACTCCATTTAAGGTAGTGTACTGGCTTTTTTGGATATTGCTACTATTCAACTGCTAGTCATCTTAACATTTTATTTCCTAAGAAGGAAACTGGTATGGAGAATGAAAGAGAAAATATTCATCAACTGCACAGATATATATTTAAATTGAATACAGTTATTAGATTAGATTTTAAATTGATTGTCTACTGAATTGTCTACTAAATTCAATTAGACACTCAAGGACAGGAAAAAGTAGTTTCACAGCTGTTAATCTACAACAAACCTTGACTCACAAATGCTTGTTTTTTTCCAAAGGGCTTTTTCCTCTCATCTGTTCCCCAACTCTCAACACATTCCCTACACTCAGCTCCTAATTCTCAGTTCCTAGCCATCAGTACAAGCTCAGCATTCCAGTTTATCCTGTCAGGTTTTTCTCTTTCTTGCCCAGAGAAAGCAAGAAAAGTAACTAAGCACAGCGATGACAGATGTCCTTTCAGTACTTGGATCCAGGTTCAGATTCAGCCTATGACAGCCAAGAACAAAAACAGCTGAGTTCTGAAATGGAGCACATTTAAAGGTAGACAAGATTAATTTTTCAGGTTATCTACACAGTCCTACAACTTCTATCACACAGAAACTGTGGTTTTACCAAAGCTTTTATGCTGGCCAGATGTTTACAAAATAAGTAAATTAAATGTATTTTTCTAGCATGACAGTACTACAGTAATCCCTCAAATTTCGTGGGGGTCCCATTACAGAGACCTCCCATTAAAGTTGAAGCAGAAAATATGTATGTAAATAAAGTCCCACCCACTGCCCCGCCCCCTCAGCCCCAGTGAGCCCCTGTTGGCACCAGTGCTCAAGGCTGGTCCTGCCACCGCTCACAGCCGCAGCAGCCCCTACGGCGGCTGCTCACAGCCCACACCACATGGTCTGCTGCCACACCCCTACATCCCTGCGGCCCCAGGGCAAGCTTGACACAGCGTGTACAAAGCTTCCCTACAATTTTATTAACCTTTCCAACACGCCCATAAGGGAGGGAGTCTGGCTGGCCCTCGAGCAAGCAACACCTGGAGGTGCCAGCGCTCCACCACGCGAGGGAGGCTGGTCCCACCCCCCAGTGTGGCAGAGGCTTTCCCTGCGCATTCACAGCTGTCCAGTGCTCAGGTGACAAAGAAAAACCTCGCAAACGACCAAAAGCAGACAATGATGTCTTCATGGAGGAAAAACCCGCAATGAAGCAGCGAAAGTTGAGCCACAATGTAGTGAAGGATTACTGTAGTATGTTCCTGACACAAAAAAATTCCAAAATTTTTGCTCCTGCCTACATACAGTTCATACGTTCTTAAAGATCAGTAGAAACTTTAAAATGAGTACTGTATGTGAGCCACAGCAGCAAGGTAGGTAAGGTAACTTGTGACACGCACAAGACTTGATGGGCATGCCTTGTTGGAAACTCAACATACCCATAAAAAGAAGTACAGATCACACATCCATGAATGCCGAACGTAGAAATTTGGAGGGAAATTCTGGCTATATTGAAGTGAATGTAAAATATCACACATTCTTCAACATGGATGAATTTTACACACACTATTAAGAGGTATTGAAGCAGACTGCAAAAAAAAAAAAAATCACAATTTTTACTTTCTAATTTTTTAATAGATAGGACATTTTTTTCCCCTTCCTACCGCCTCCCTCTAGTTTCCCAAACTAATATTAAAAAAAGTAAAATGTTAATGTCTTGGAAAACCTTTATAGGTTTGGGTTTTCTTCTCCTGCCAGTGAAATATACATCACGAGCCTCTAGTAGCTGCTTATCATTATTTATTTAGCTTCATGTCCATCTGTGGTTTATACTCTTCCTGAATGGTGGGAATAAGCTACCTTAAATCAGTCTTTGGCTAAGCAGATGATGTGAACTAAAGGATGCTGCTTGGATAGGTTGATAAGTTATGTAATAGGTTGGTCTTAATGACCTCTAAGGTCTTTTCCAACCTTGTTAATTTTGTGTAATTAAGAAACTTTTATAGTATCTCTGTCAAGTAACAGTTAATAGATGGCTTCAAGTTACAAAATCTTGTAAATTGCTACATGCAATCTTGTTTCTAAGAATGGAATGTTTGGCCATATATGATGCCAAAGTTCTCATTTTTTCTAGTGAGAATTTAGCTGTCATACATCTTTGGAATTAGCCTGTATCAGAAACTTGAAAGTTTGCAGCACCAGTGCTTTTCCTCACAAGATGCTGACAGTAAGAAGTTGCATTTTCAGCAGATATGGGTAATCACTTCCTGCTCTTACATTCTAAGAGAAAGCCCTGCATTTCTCAAAAAGAGTCATCTAGTGAAAAATAATACTTTGAGAGAAGTCCTTTACTCTTCAAAGCAATAAAATCCACTGGATATTGTTTTAGTAAGAACAAATAAGCATCCTCTATGGTCAAAATTTATGTGGGGCAGTTTCCCTGCCAAGGAGACACACAGTGTCAGTTTCCCTTCATGATACTTTCCCTAGAATACACTCCCTAAGCAAAATTATTTTCAACGTAGTAATATTAACCCATTTTAACAGAAATTCTAAGTGTTCTACATTTCCTGATAGACAGTTAATTTACTCTTGGCTTATTCTTCCCCAGAGTGAAACCCCACCTTACTCAGTTACTGAATAAACAGAAAATTTACTGCATATTTATCATGTGTCAGAACTAATGACATCAGTGAATATCTACTTGCCTAGAGCCAGATGACAGGGTAGCTCCACTGACTGAAATGGAAACTTTGCCAATCTGTGTCACCTTTAACATTGTGCTAGATAAAGCAAAACAAACTAGAATCCAGAATCCCTCCACTTTCTGGCACTATTAAATGGCCTGTGAAAGCACTAGCGCTCATTGAGTGGTACATGATGTCCCAACAATATGAAACAAATTTAAAGCTTGAGTCCTCTTTTGCACTCTGACTATATGCCAACCTTTCCTCTGCTTTCTGAATCAAGCATTGTCCTTCTTTTTCGGTCTTCTGAGGTACATTAACCAAAGAAAAAAAATCTTTTTCCTTGTCTTCCATACCTATATTTACCACCAGCAAACACCATTAAATCATGAAAAATTACTTCTGCGATGATCTTAAGAAAGGTAGATGACAGTCCAATAGCAAGATACTTACTACACTAAGTATTAATGCCACTTGAAGCCAAGTAACCTTGTTTTAGCATCATTCTTGATATGGAAAGGTGCAGAGACCCCCAGAGTCTCAAATCTGGAGATGCTTTCAAGGGGATTTGAAAAAAGTCACTGAGAGAAATGTAGTGAAGTTTCACGTTTCTTGATGATTCTAGATATTCTAACAATGACAAAATACACCAGTTACTCTTTCCATTCACTTTTCTTTCTCTTTCGCTCAGGGATCAATAGCTCTTCACTCCACTGTCAGATTACAGCTTGAAGACCTACGTTACTTGAGAGAGGCAAGGAACATGATTTTCCCCACACTCTGCCAGTCTCCCTGTAAAGAAAACCATCTGAGTCAGTTTGCAGAAGATAAGTAGTAGTTTAATCACCTTGCTCATTCAATGCTCATTCAATTCTTTGGTCAATTATCATTATGTCAAATTCTTCTATCTCAGTATTTTTACGTGCCTACTGCAAGTTGTAGATTTTTTTCCAAGGACATGATCCATGTGGGTCCCTTCCAACTCGGAATATCCTGTGATCCTGTGACCTTGGAAAGTAATTTCATAGAGATCAATAACAAGGACAATGTATTTTGATTGGTATCAACAACCAGGTTAAATTCAAACTGCTCCCCTGTGCTAACCATGCGCTCTTCTAAAATGAATTTACTAATTCTGCCTAAAATGCATTTGTACTGCTCACTTTTGCACTGTTTACAGCAGGGAACTTGACATCATGAGCAACATCTCCTATAGAAATTCTTCCTGGGTATCTTATTGACTAGACAGCACACCTGTATAAATTCAAGCCAAGACTTTGCACTAGCCATGATCTTAAACTGCTGACTGGCAGAGATCCCACTGCTTTCCTTTGAGAGTGCTATGGTACCTCTTCAAATTGTATTTAGCCTCCTTTCTTTTAAGCTATGTAGGCTGTTCATATCCTTTGTAATACAAACAGAACACATACAGTTAATTGAAGGCATCCCTGCTGCTGAATTTAGCCTGCTAGTCTGGTAGTCTGAAATTTCAGAGGAATTCCTGTAACACAGAATGAAAACGTTACTTTAATTTCCTCTGACCCTGTTACAGACCAAAACTTTTCAGTAGAAAGGATCTTTTTGATACAATAGGAAGAAGCAGTTTTACCCTTCCAGCAATATGCTTCCAGTGTTCAAATCAGGCAGAAGCTGAATATCTTACTGGTAAACAAACACCAACGTAAAAGAATTGTAACAGGATATAAAATAATAGTAGAATAAGTTTGATTCTCCAAAGTGAGACTTTTAATTCACTTTCAGCAACTCATAGAAAATATATTAGATTTTGGGGAAGGTTTTAAAACATTTAGTTCCTTAAGGAAGACCTTAGATGCACAGTCAGGTATCAGCAGTCATTTGCCTTCCAAGTGCTTTTGAGAATCCTAAATTCCTTGTTGCACAATTTTTTTCATGCTTAAATAATTCAGCAATGTGGATCTTAAGCATTGAAGAAACTGGAGAGTTTAAGTGTTATTTTACCACAATAAGATCAGCTGCTCACTTGCTTATACGTCTAGAGGAGGAATTCCTATACCTTCTGTTTCCATAGGGCCTGTGGTATAAGTAGAGTTCTTCTGTGAGGGCCCAGGTTACACTGGAAATGTGCAAGCACAACCTCAGTTGTTGGAAAAATTTTCAGTGCTTTCTTTGCTACCTCTTCATTTATGTGTAGTCATTATTTACCAGGTCAAACTATCCTACCCTACCCTTTCCTTTTTTTAATTCTTCCTAAGGAAACAGTGAACCTGCTAGAATATATAAGCAATCAAATAACCCTAAAACCTGCAGAAGAAATTTACCTTATTAAGTTTGATATTACTTTTCTTGAAAAGTGTACTTGAATGTTACTTGTAAGTATCTCTATACGTCTTTAAGTAATACGGTATTCAGATGCCCATGATTCTGATAACACTGTTTCCATTTTATATTCTTAGCATTTCTATTGCTCTGATGTTTTACTCTTTAATAAGACTGAGTTTGGAGGTCTTGACCTCATTTTCTCAATTGCTTTCGCAAATTTAATAAAAACATTTTTGAGGTTGGGACTGGAAATACCTAGCTGTTTCATGATTCTGGATTATTTTCTTTTGCTCCTATCATTTAATATGGCCATGCTTCTGGAAATATTATTTTTCTAGATTATTGAATTATAAAGTGAATTGGTGGCTTTTAGGAATTGGGGGACACTATTGGAACAATGATAAATGATTGTTTCATTTAGAAATACAATTTCTCTGAATGATCATTAATTACTTCCCACATAAATTTCCTAATAATTACATATACACAACATTTGTATAGATGAGCCTGAGCAAGGTTGAGGAATTTACGTTTATTAAAACAGATCTCAAAAAGGTTTTATACTAACCATTGTGGGGTATTTTCCAATGCAAGCTTGCCTCTGCAGTGGAGAGTTGTGGAAATGTTTGAGAAGAGGGGGAAAAAACCACCCACAACACCAGAAGCAAATGACAGTATAGCAGTCCCTATACATTTCATTCTTCTCCTGCTTGAATCATATAAAGCTGAGTCCCAGTTTGAGGACTTAAAAAACTCTCTGATTCGCTATTTCACTCCACCCAGCAGTGTGCAGAGGAAGGGGCTGTAAAGCAAAAGCCTTAATTTCAGAAGAAATACATACATATTTCTGTGAATTCTTTGGATAACCAAATACACTTAGCAGCACAACTGCACGTATTTGTTCTCTGTTGCCCTCTGGCACCACAGTGTCATCCTCGGATGTCTTGGGCTGTGAGAAGCTGGACCCAGAAACCCATGAAAGCAAAACAAACCAAGACACTCCAGAAAATTTCCAACTGTGCTGTGACACTGGGATGGGGTGGGTATGTTTTCTTTTAATGAGGGCTGAATATCAGTCAGATTTTTGAATGTTGTTCAACACTGCTGATATTGTTGATAAAACAGGATGCTTGCTGTACTAAAAGGACATTTATAGAAAAATTAGCACAGATGGGGTGAAATTATAAATATGTCGTCTGGACATCTGTGTCATTTATACTGAAAAACCTAAAATGAATGATAATTATCCACATTTAGTAGAGCAAATGAGGAAAGCTTATTCACCGTGTAAATAAGAAAATGTGACTTTGGCCCCTCTCCAGCAAAACTATATAGACAACCAACCTTAAGTCTTGTACTGATTGTTATTTAGGCCCAAAGTTAGCATTGGCTTTCCCCCATGGTGAATCTGTAAGAAGAACAGGATCAATTGACCCATTTATTGGATCACTTCTCCACATTTCATACACTCATTTATAAGCACATTATTGGGAATGACTAAGTATTTAAATATTGCTAGTACAGTAATCGCTCAAATATCGCACAGGATCGGTTCCAGAAAGATGCCACAATAAGCAAAATGGGTAAAGTAGTGGTAAATACACTAAATACAGTAAAAATGGTAAGTACAGTAAAGATGGTAAAGATGAGGAGAAAAAAACCTGCGATGTATTGAACCCATGAATGGTGAACCGCAAAGTAGAGAGGGACTACTGTAATTTATAAAGATGTAGGAAATCTATAGTATGCCAGAAGAAACCCCCGAGAAGACCTGAAGGTCCTTTAATAACGTTAGCTAACCTGAACTGTCTTAACTACAAATTATACATTGTTTTTCGGTTCACCAATGGGGCTTTTGAATCTGAAATTTTTACGAGGATGGCCAGGTTTTCCTCCGGTATTAGTTACTTGTCTGAGCTGTTTTCTGTGTCTGTAAAGTTCAATAATACTCAAAAGATGATAGAAAGACTTCCTTAGGACTTTTAAATTACTGACTATTGTGCATTGGTTTTGAGTGTACTTCCAGTCACAAGTATTTTATTTATCCTTTAAGGTGATGTAACCTTTGAGCTCAATTGTTTATTTCAGAAACAGCAATAAGGGAAATGACAGCTGGAGTCCATTTTAAACAGAGCTCTCTCCCAAGACATCAGTTTTTCTGTGGGTGTTGTGTCACATTTATTGTATTTTAAAAGGCTTGTTCTCCTCTAATTGTATTCCAGATGACTATTTTTGTCAAAAACAAAGGTTTTCTGTATTCCTAAAGTAATTAGGCCTGATTGCAAATCAAATTATCCAATTTCAAAGGCTTATTTCCCTCTCTGAAATGCCCATTACAGACAGACTACAGATGACTAAGTCTTGTGTCATCCGTGACTTTATTAGGAAAATGTTCTAAGTCCTTCACTTTCCCTGTAATCAGAACTATAATTTCTGCAGGTTATTTTAAGATCAAGATACAGCTAAAGCAGGAAACTCAATTTTATTCTGAGCTCCAGACATGTCGACACAGCAAAGCAAGGCTCCAGTTTTATAGGCTATCTTCTTACATAAAGCCTAACACTAGTATTAAATTCAAGTTCTCTACGAGATGCACCATGCTGACTACTATCAGATAGCTCTCTATTCATGGAATGAAGTGTGGCACAAATGTTTGTTTTGATAATCTGTTTATAAGCTACCCTTGTAGAAACAATACAGGCTCACTATGGCCACTTCCTTCTCACTCTCATTTATTTTTAAATGAAAAGGAAACCAATCCTGTACTCAATTGAAAGAGAAGAGATAGTGTAGCAGAGATGTGCCCTCGAACTACCTAACAGCAAGCTTAAAGTGCACGTTTGCCAGTGGTGTTTGTTTCAGTAAAATTCCAGTAAATTATCAAATTAATTCTATGGAGACAGACTATTTACTCTTAATTCTGCCAAGACACTTCATCACAGTTACACCAATAATATAAAGAAGTACGGAACACCCTTCACCTCTTAAATGTAAAAAATACATCTTTAAAATGTAAAAAAGGTCTAACAAAAGCTTTGGGAAGATATGCATTGTATGTTAGAAACCTAACGTGTGATGAAATGTAAAAGTAAATTAGCAGCGACACTGCAGCCATGAGGTTTTCTTGCGGCTGTGGAAAAAATAGAACATTGTTAGTACTCCGCTACTTTTGAACAGCCTGAAGTGGGCCTCACAGCTAAAATGTCATCTCATATTTGATTTTCTATTTCTAGAATATAACTTAATTAACTCTTTTTTGACAGTTTTATGTTTGTAACTCAATAGAAAATAATTCCTGCTTTTCTTTAATGTTTTCTCATCCTCCTCAAAAGAGCTTGAGGTTGCTTACAATATTAATCATTACCTCCACCTCCACCACATGACTTTCAGCAATGTTCCTTTCTTTCCACTCTCACTTTCTAATTTTTCCCCACTAAAGAAGCCTGTCTCCCACCTCTTGTTTTATCTTTCTACCTTTAATGTCTCAAGCTCACCTTCCATTCTGCACTGTGTACCAAGAAGTACACAAGAAGAAATTGATGTTAACACAAGAACTGCTTTCTGCTCCAGGAATAAAATACTCCTCTTCCCAGTGAGAATCCACCCAAGCTTTTGTCCTGTTTTTCTATCTAGCTTTCATACCTGTGGCTTATTACCACCGAGAGAAGCAACATAGTCCAAATTTAGTATTACTTCTATTTCTATTACTATTGTGGTTATTAATGTTATCATTACTATTAATAAATATTTACATATTTCCAAAGCTTTATAAACTAACAACTAGATTATGCCCCTAGTGGGAAATTACTTGAAGGTGAAAGGGAAAGGAAGAACAAAATGGAGCTTCCTTCTCTCTATATCACTTTCCTTCCTTTGCAGCTCAGAAGCTGTAATTATCATAAGGAATAATGACTGGAGTTCACATCGTGAATTCAAATAGAAGATGAACCTTGAAATATTTCCTTTAAAATTAAAATATCAGGGATTTAAAAAAAATCTAATGAGATGGGGTACAAATACATGAATGTATTTCCCAAGTCAAGAATTATTCCAACTCCACCTTACAAAAAAGGACCAATATCAATCTGTTTTTCTTGAAAAGAGTAGTATGGTTCATAAATGAATCTGACCTTCATAAGGTTATGAGATATCTTGCAAAAGACATCCCAACTGGCAGAAAAACACTTTAGTATACAAAGTATAAAAGAGTTTATTTGTGGATTTAAGTTACATATAGAATTATGTATTACATTGATTCCAGGCTTGTCATCTGGAGTAGTCACTCTTATGTCACTCCCATTACAAAGAGTTAGCCAAGGCTCTTTCACATATCAGCAAATTATATATTTGACCTTAATTTTATTGTATTACATTTGGTTAATGCTTTCAATAGGTGAGGAGAGAATTTAGAGGGGTGAATTTAATCTGGTAACTACATTTCACGGTTCATTTTAACTCAGAAAGCAAAGCAGCTTTGAACAGTGACAGCAACAGAGCACCTGCGGCTGTAAAGCAAATGGATTTGTTATCCCTGACCTGAGCGTTACTAGTAAGGGACACTTAACTGAGTTCCCACTCATGCCCACTCAAATTAGCACATTCCTGGCTCTGGTAAGCCATCTATAAGCAATGGGAAATTGGTCAGTTTTGCTTCCAAGATCGAAACTAAGGAGACAGAGAAGTATTTAAAAAAAAACAGCTAAGCAAAATCAGGATGCACCTCTCATTATCCTTACCCCTCCTTCACACATTAACATTTATACATGCAAGACTAAGTGTCTTGGCTGTGAGAAAGCCTGATCTCACCAAAGCATTCAACAAGAAGGAGAGGATGGTGAGGTGTTAGCTTGGCACATTTGGGAGAAGCACTGAAGTACTCCAAGCTCCTTTGCTCTGCCTTGCTGAAAAGGGACTGCAGGTCATTAGAGGACAATCTCAAGAGTCCAACTTCCATTAATTAGGGATTCTAACTAAGATATACAAACAGTATTTACATCTTTTTAATGTAGACAACCACCAATTATTTTACTAAAGAAGAAAAAAAATTCTCCTACCTGTCAGAACTGCACAAACAGTGAACCTCTGTTTCTCAGTTCTCCTGACCGTGAGAGACATGAAACTGCACATGATTACAAGCACAATCAGACTTACATTGAAAACTGAGCTGATTAATCTGAGAGAGGCTGACAGTAAATTATTTCCTCATGACTGTTAGGAAATTATCGCCAAAGACTCACAGGAGAAACATTACAGCTTCCTCCACCTTCTTTCCTCTCTTCCCTATCCACTTCACTTCAGCATTACCCTGTTCATTACAGCTCTGTCCAGGCAGTGATTGAAGTCAGCTCCAATAGCAAGATATTATACTGAACTTGCTGTTTTTCCTTCTTGTTGCAACTTAAGAAGCCACTGAGAGGTGGAATTTTCTAATTCCTGGTTCTTGTCGAAAGATTTAGAACTGTGGTAGTCATGCCAACCACAGTGGAAAGGACAGCTTTTGATATCCTGAGGTAGCAGGTTTAGGATAAGCTTGTGGTCACTGCCATTAAAGTGCACAGTGTTCCCTAAATTTCATATCATACTGAATTTCACATCATACTAAATGCTTTGTCCCTATAAGATCTAGGAGCTCCCTAGAACAAGTGTGTGAATTATAACCATCTGCACAAGTAGTTATTTCTGACATATCCCAAGCACCCAACTTTGCAAGCTTTGTAAGGCTGAAGATCCTTTTTAGGTGTTTCTACTTCTATTGCCAGCTAATTATAGATTCAAAGTATCCACAGACATTTTTATAATATCCAAAGCTAATCTAAAACAAAGCAGAACACACTAATGAATACAGAGGGGTACTATTTGTATCCAGGATATTTCTGAAATTGTGAGTCAGCAAAACAACAGCTTGCATGTTGGAGAAAAGCCACTGGAAACAAAGAAGTACTACTAAAGATAGTTCACAAGAACTGACAGAATTTTTCAGAAATATTGTAGTATGAACTTGGTTTTTATCAGTTGCTTACCCTCAGCAATTCATAACTAAACAGGCTTTAGCAAAATTCAGTACTACTAAAGATAGTTCACAAGAACTGACAGAATTTTTCAGAAATATTGTAGTATGAACTTGGTTTTTATCAGTTGCTTACCCTCAGCAATTCATAACTAAACAGGCTTTAGCAAAATTCAGTACTACTAAAGATAGTTCACAAGAACTGACAGAATTTTTCAGAAATATTGTAGTATGAACTTGGTTTTTATCAGTTGCTTACCCTCAGCAATTCATAACTAAACAGGCTTTAGCAAAATTCAGAGTAATGATACATTGGAAGAAAATGTTGACTCTGAGAAATCACATAGAACACTTTCACAAAACAGACAGAGGGCTCAGGTAATTATTCCTTGCCTCTAGTGAAGCTCACTTCACCCTACATAAAAATAAATCATCTTTTGCCTCACAAAAATATTTTGCTTTTGAAAGATGAATAATTAAATATTTTTATATTAACTATGTTAATAGAGCTACTCAGACTACAATGTAAGGCCCCCAAACACTGCTTTAAACAACAGTTCCATATAAAGTAAGCATGGTGAAACCTCAAGCCCTTATCTGTTTAATGAATTCACAGATATTCAGTATGTTTGTATTTTAAATGCTGTTTTCTTTAGTTCCCATCCATAATATAGCAACATCAACACCCCATGTTTCACAAAGGGTGTTGTTTGAATTTATTAATATTTAGGAAAGTTTCAAAAGGTGAGCTCATGAAGAAACTCATACAGTTAGCATACTGACCAGGGTAAAATCAGAGTGAAGTCAACAATGCCTGCAGCAAGGGATGGTACAATGGCGTTATAGAAACATTTTCATCTTTAATCTAATCTGGACATAGGTAAAATACAAGTCCTGTAAGAAGAAAATATGATGCGATTACACAGTTTTTAAACTGGCTTCTTGCACTTTTGTACTTTCTCAGGTTTTTTATTAATTCTTTGCCACTTCCTTCATCTAAGCCACTCCTGACTCCTATCATTCATCCAGTTCCATAACTCACTCAGTTTTCTTTTTTCTCCCTTCTCTCCCTTATGTTTCAAGTTTCCAACTGGCCTTTTATCAAAGTCTGTGTGTTACCATGCTTGGTGATGGAGGTAGAAGGGAGGTAGAGGGAGGTAAGACAACTGATGGATACAACTGGTTCCTGCCTTAGATTCAGGTACCTGGAACTGTACCAGGACTCCTTTTTGCCTGCCCTGCCTTGAAAATCAAGACCAATAAAAAGAAGAATGCAAATGCTAATTAAAGACAGAATACCCTGACACAAAGTAAAACTTGATCTGCAATTTAAATTTGGCCAACAAAAATAGCTTTGCACAGTGAAAGTGAAAAGTCGCCTTTCAGCCACAAATATCACATGCCAAGTTCCTGATCTAAAGCACAAAAAGCACCAGAGTTTCATGTTGAGAATAAGCCTGATTGGTAGAACTTTTCAAGGACAGAAGAGTTTATTTTTGTCTACCTCCTTTCTCAAAAATGGCTGAAATGTTTTGGCTGAAAA
>WEKX01016735.1:0-23290 GCA_013390025.1 Pitta sordida | reverse complement strand
CGGGGGGGGGGGGGGGGGAGGAAACCAGCTACATTTACTTTGGCAGAAAGCTGAATGGCACCTTCACAAGACTCACGAATATTTACTGGCATTTCCTTCTAAACTATAAACGTTAGTAGAGCATCTCAAAGATTAACTGTTTTAAAAGTAAGCCTTATCATTTTGACTACTACTACAATAATGATTTTTTTCTAACTTAGCACAAAACTGTGACTTGAACAGACAAGAAAAAACAATATACTCGAACAGTAAGAGTGAAACAGCTGTTGGCAGTAAAAGAAAAGTTACTATCTCTTTCCTGCTAACAGATGGTTAAAAATAAAGGAGGAACGTATAACTTATGGGCCTTGATAATCATTCCACCTAGCAATCCTAAACTGCATTTTCCCTTGCCTGTTGAAAAGCTCGGGTAATCCAGTTTCAGGCAAGTGACAATTAGTCTACCCAGTCTAAGGCCTCATACAAACTTTTCAGTCCTGTTGTTTCCTGAAGAGTAAAACATTTTCACCAAGTTATTTGCAAGCATGATACCAGGAATTAATTTCCTCTCCTACCAAAGGTACGTCCTCAGAATATTTTTCTCCACTTTAAGGAACATAGTTTTAAAAAGCATTTTCAAAGACTGTAATCAAGTTTAAATTGATGATGAACATCCAACCAAATTGCTACAGGAAAATGTCCTTATTAATTTTAAATCTCAGATACTTATGACCACACGAAACTTTTCAATCTGCTGAGTTAAAGATCTACTAACATTTATTAGAACAGCAGAAGTCTAAGACTTCAATGTTTTATCACAGTCATTGTAATCATTCTTAGAAAGTAACCATTAAAAAATAAATACTAGTGAAAAAGTATTTGTAAAAAGTAAATATTTGTCAGTCATTAGAAAGTAATCACTTAAAACAGTACTTTAATCTCACCTTACACTTTAAACATAAGGAATTTTTTCTTGACCTAATGTTCTCAGAATCTGTCAAGAAAAGGTTTTCTGTAGAATACATTTAGGGAGTAAGGTCCAAGTATAATAGGTATCATTTCAGATTGATGGATGGGTCTCTAAACATCGGAGCATTAAACACAGCGTACCTGCCCTCTTGGAGAAGAAATAAAATATTCAGCGGCTTGCAGGAGAAAGTCCATCTAGTGCTCAACAGGTGTAACACATTATTTTATTCATAACTTTACCTATCAAGAATTTATTTCCATACCTAGAAAACTGAATAATCTGTGGCCCACTCCCCACAACGGCCTCTGTGCGTGTCCTGGGGCTCCTACAAATGCCATGATCACAGTGCAATAATGAAACTGGGACAACAACTTTCATTTATTTCTCTGCCTACTTACAGCAAAGTAGCTTCAGCAGTAGGGAGCTCAGCACAGCCTGACTGTCTCATTTTCTCACTTCTCAAGCAACAACGGCAGTGTAGGCACAGGTGCCAGGAAAAAAATGCAAAAGAATATATAGTTTTGCAGAGGCCTCAGGCTCAGCTGTGCACGGCAGCCCTCGGGCCTCCATTCTAAAGATAAAATATTTCCTGAAAGACCGAAGAACATCAGCATGTGATTTTGTTCTTTCTATAATAAGTAAGAATAATACTTAATTTCATGCTTCCCTTTTCAAGTTCATAAAGCATGGAAGCCTTCACAGATGCGTAACATTTGGTTTTGGCCTACGTACAAGCAAATGAAACTTCAAATCAGAGAGTAACTTTTTCTGAATACTTTTCCATATTTAAAGTCAAGTGATTGAAAGAAAATGGCAGCTTAATTCCAGACTTTACCAGCTGGCATCAGATATAAATTAAGACCATTAATTCTGGGACAGCATTAAATGTTTATATTTTGGACAAGTTGGGTATCTGTTCATATGACTGTGAATAACAGTGAGCAACATTTTGCATTATTTAGGAGACAAAAGTCAAACATGGAGTGGATGGCAACTGACACCCACCTAATAGACATGCCCTAAGGAACGCCATCAGAAAGTGTCTGCTACCAACAGAACTGAGAGCTGTTCATATTTTGTGATAAATTATCCAAGTGACTTGAATTAATTCTAGAATCTGCATAGACAAAATGCAAATAATTTTTTCCCCAAATGATAAATTATTTTCTTGTCTTTGTTTTTCCTTATTTTGTGATTTCTCTCCTCATGAGAAGTTTCGGCATATCAAGGGAGAATCCAAACATTCCAAAGGTGTTATGATTAAAGTTATAGCTTTGCATGGATTGAGAAAGATCAAGGGGAAAGTGACAAAAGAAATAAACATCAAGAAAAAAGTGGACTTAATCTTATTTAATTTGGGGATTTTGGGAAAGGTCAATATGAAACAAGGATACTGTCACTCAAGAAGCTGAAATATAAAAAGTGATAAGGACTTTTTACAGTTTAAGACAGATGGCTCTTGGCAAAAAAATATATTGAAGTATTTATGGACACCTCATTCAAAACATAACAAACATTAAATACTGAAATGTGTCACTATGCACGCCAAATAACTAGATTTTTCATCTTAGTGCCATTTTCACTCATTGGAAATCTGATGGGCTGCAGATTGCTTTCTTTAGTCTTTCATCTAAAAAAGTCAAAGTAAACATGCAGGAGCCATGTTAACCTTGGTAAATTAACAGTATTGTTTTCTTAATTTGATTTAGTCCATTCCAATTTTCAACACACAGCAAAGTTCTTTATTCTTTGAATGTACAGGGGACTTATAACTAACATGAACTATCCTATAAGACACTTTCAGGCCAAAGAATCACAAACCAGAAAGATTATAAACACTTTCAGCTTATTTCCTTCATGATGGGAGGAGTACATTTGTGTGTACAAGGACCACTGTGTAGCAACTATCATGTCCCAACACCCTTGAGTTTTTCTGACAGCATAAAGCAATGCAATTCAGGGAAGTAGAAGCAGAGGCACTAGCCAGCTCTGCTCTCAACTACATGGGTCATACCAAAAAGAATACCATGAGAAACACCTTTTATGGCCCATAAAATAAAACCCTCCCAGGAAGGAAAACAGACTCAAAGGTACTGAAGAAAAAGGATGTGGCAAGCCCTGTGAAAAATTACAATAAAGAAAGACTATGTTTCATACAGACTCTAAACATAGAGGTCTGTACTAAAGTTTCCATAAATTCAATATTTCATTTCCTAGCAGTCTGATCTCTTAGAAAGGCTAGATTTTTCCCAAAGTACATTTGTATAATCTAGGTGAAATTATTAATACCCAGAAAATTGTCAATATTCAGACACTGGCACGTACAATCTGAAGACCATGGAGTGAAATGTGGCCAATTACTCGACAAGGTAGCCAGTGCATACTCCATAGAAATGGCAGGCATTTACCACCGGTTTCTAAGCTACAACCAGCACCCTCTTATCTCCAGTGCAGGAGACTCAGAGGTTTCCAGCCTACCTAAGAGCACTCCAGAGTTTAAAGGATGGCCACTGTGTAAGAATTTATTCCTCCAGTGCCGCCATCCGGCCAAAGAGGTATTTAGGTGAGGCCAAGAAGGGATACAAAAGAGAAGTGGTAAATATAAAATCAAATGCTGTCTTCTGCCATACAGGATCTTCATTTTTAACTCTATTATCCACAAGAAATAATATTACCAACTATTTTAAGACAGAGATTTTCCAAAGCTGCAAAAATTAACAGCTAACAGGTACACAGGAAAGACAATGAAAAGAGCTAAATATTAACTAAATGCTTGATAGATTAAAGGCCCATGTTCTGAGCTATTATACACGGGATCCAACCCACCCATGGTGAAAAATCTCATGTTCAGGTGTGCCCAAAAGCCTGTAATTCAAGAGAAGACCCTACCTGACTTAAGTGCAGCAGAGATGTCTAGTAGTGCTAACAGCTCAAGTGTATAAGGCAATTGAGTATGAAATCTTGAGCAGAAATGAGTAGACATTATACTACTCTCCTTGCAAAACCACAAATACTTCTTGAAGCTATACAAGTCAAATACAGCCATACGATTTGATCAATATTATCACAAACAACATTTTACATGGATAATGCACATAACAACAAAGGCCTCAAGTTCCTCAAAACTGTTATTGCCCAATGCATTACACTGATGAGCAGAGGTGAACAGAAAGGAAAACAGCTGTCACGTTAATTTAATATTGCAACATTTTATTTATTGCAATATTTTATTTTATTTTATTTATTGTTCTCAGGACATATAAAACCCTGTGAGCAATGGAAAAGCCATTGTAAGTTAGATCAAGCAAGTGGTATGTAATTTGCAGAGGTCCAAATACACCTGTGCAGTTTTTCACCTTTAGTCAATTGACTTCTCCCTTTCTTTCACTTACTCTCAAACATATTTGACACCATTTGAAAGAACTCTGGTCTTTCAAACCTCCTCCATTGCTCTTGATGGCACAGTGATGTGACTTCTTTTAGCTGGGTTACAGTGGAACCATCTTGCCTGAAAGTTTTCAATTGCAAAATTAATGTCCAGCATTAGGAAGCGCCCCCTGACACATTGACCTAAAAGAGGAACAATGGTAAACATGTCCAAGTGATGACCTAGATTAGAACCATACTGTTTTGAGACATCTATAGCTGTAGGTGATGGGAAAGTTACAACACTCCACTTAATTCTGGGGTTTGTGCCCTATCTCCTCCTTTTTTCTTCCTAGCTGTGTCAGGGATCACTTTGAAGCATGCCAGCCCCCAACCTACAGAAGCTATTTCATCCTAGTAAACACAGCAGTACCCAGGAAATGGCCCATATTCTGACATCATCATGTACAACTCACCAGAAACCTATCGCTGCAGTGTTCAAAAACCACCATCTCATCTAGGGACTGTTGAGAATAGAGGACTTCTTCCTTCTGACCAGAACAAATGACATCAGGAGACTCCATTACTTTGATTAAAATAATACTACTATAATTCCAACTAATAAATTGGGTTATAACTGACTAATAACATTTTTTACCCTGGTTAAAGTTGCTCACAAATCCTGGAAGGAATGTTGTATCTATATAGTCTTCAGGGGAAATTAATGCCATGAAATGTGGGTATTATAAAATGTAACAGGTGAGAAAATGACAAAAAATTGTCACCATGAAGTCGAGCCCTGTGAATTTTGTAACACAACTCCATCTAAAAGCAATTTTAATCTGTATCCAAATAGCTGTAGTTGGTGCTTTAGAAACTGTCTCAGCCTCCTACCTTAGTTATTTATGTCTCTGCTCTCAAGAGCTCTTACTGGTAGAAAAAAGTTCTAACATCTAACCTAAACTTTTCTTTTCTTTGCTTCAGGCT
Source organism: Pitta sordida (assembly GCA_013390025.1). Classification (NCBI taxonomy): domain Eukaryota; kingdom Metazoa; phylum Chordata; class Aves; order Passeriformes; family Pittidae; genus Pitta; species Pitta sordida. Next base: position 17,988 of record WEKX01016735.1, on the reverse strand, counting down.
ATTATTCCATCCTTCACCATCTTTTGAGAACAAATAATTCCCTTCCTTCATTTATATTGTTACCTTGAAGTTATTTATAGCCAGTGCCCATGTCCTTCGAGCTCTCTCTGATATAGGCTATAAATATAGCTCCCTTAATCCCTCTTCATGTTTTATCCTCTAGTATTTATATCAGATTGTAATCTTCATATTTTCTATTCATTTTAAACTCTTTGGACCATAGCTACAGACAGAATTGAAAATGAGTCGTGAAGCAAAAAACAATTTTTTTTTAAAATTGTTCATTTAAAATATGATCTGCTTATACAAATATAATAGTAAACACACAAGTCACAGTTGAAATGCTTAAACTACTGTAATTCCTTTAATATTGTGATATTTTAAGATGAGTTATTTTGAATTTAAAATTTCTAATGTTTGTCTTAGCAAAAATTATTCTAGCCAAATGAGAGTACTGTATGTAATTCAAAAAGAAAAAAGATATTCTTTCCCCATATGTTCTCTAAGAAACTATATCCCCTGTTAACAGTCACAACTGAGCCAATTTTTGCTTAAACTTGACTTATTTTACTCTCATAGACACTTAGGGAACAAATCAAGTTTGATGCAAGATGCAGTGCAGTTATGAGCTTTGAATTTTAATTGCATGCACAGACATAAAATCATAACAAATTCTTTCAAAGAGTTAACAAAACAGTGACAGAAAAAGGATCTGGATTTCATTAGGGCTATGACACTTGGTACAAGCCAAGGATCTGGTCCACAGACTTATCTGGACTTGCAAAACATCCTTTACAAGGTGTCTCACTGCAATTTGTGTCCTGTTCTGTAACTTTATGTGAAGTTACAAGAACGCTATTGCTGATCAGAAACAGTTTTAAAGATAAAAAACAGAAGGGAAATAAATATTCTTTCTGAATTTAAAAAAAGGCTGATAGTGCAGTGAGGCAACAGTAATTGCGATTTTAATAGGGTCTGGAAAGAAGAATAATGAAAAAAGATTGATTGAAACTATGAAACAGATGAAACAAATCTCTTCAGGATATTTCATGGAAGACTCTGAAGAATGCCAGAGGTCCTCATAAAGCTTTGTGATTGAGAAACAAAATAGAAGAGTTCACTCATTTTTTGCATGTGCATGGTAATTTCTATTGGGAGGAATGAGTGGAAAATACTTTACTGTGCCTCATTAACCTTAATATAACCCTAAAAACAGATGGCTGTCATTGCAGACAGCTCAGTGACAACATGTGGTCAATGTACAGCGAGATTCAAAACTGAAAAGTACAGAAAGCAGGATAAAGGTAAGTTTTCATACTCAACCATGAGGCTTTGTCATCTGTTATCCTATCTCAAAGGGAGCCATGTCAGAAACAGGAAAAGACTAATTGGATTTAACATGATTAAGAGCTTGGAAAGACTTCCATAAGAAAGAGTCTGATTTTCATTTGCACTACGCGCTTTTTTTTTTTCCATACTATTTATATCCACCTAAGCAACCATCCATCTATATTGGAAGAGGAAAACCATATTATAAATGAGAATTATTTGCATAACTACAGGCTTTCTGGGGAGTGTAAGTAAGGGTTATATAAAAAAAAGCAAATTTAGTGCAGAAATTTAAGATTAATTTATACAGCCTTTCTTCTGCAGAAAGTAAGTACTGTCTTCCTGGTAAACTTTATAATTGCATTCAGAATCATGAAGTTTAAGCATCTGAATGTGTTATCTAAGGAGAAAGAAGAGTTTTCTTCTCACTACTAAGAGTTTGCACAATTAGACGAATACCAAGTCCTCACAGATGGACACAACATGTTATTTCCTATATGATTGTTACTAACTACTGCTTTTGTTTTTCCATTCTGCCTCACTGGGGACAGTTTGTGGCTGTCACTAGTTCGGATGTACAGACTTTCACAGCAAAGCAACAACCATGAAAATCTCTCTCCTTTCAGATCTGGCATCTTTATGTCTTGGGAGTCTGGAGAGAACCCAACTGACTGACAGCTGGCAAACTTTCCTGATTTTCAAGAAAGGCAAGAAGGAGGTCCCCAGAAACTACAAGGCCTGGCAGTCTCACTGCAGTGCCTGGTAAAGTTATGGAGAAGATTATTCTGGGGGTATTCAAAAACACCCGAAAGACAACAGTCATTGGCCACAGCCAGCATGGCTTCATGAGAGGAAAATCGTATTTTATCAAACACAATTTCCTTTTATGACAAGTTAACCCACCTAGCTGATCAGGGGAATGTAATGATGTAATGACCAAAATGACCAGCACACAGCTGGATAAACATTATGCAGTGTATCACAGTATTAGCACAGTTGGAAGAGACCTTGGAGATCATCAAGTCTAAACCGTAACCCAACATCAACCCATTGTCTAAACCATGGCACTACCCACAGGACTGTCCAGTCCAACTCCCCATCTACTAGGGCGTGTCACTCAGCTCCTCATCGAGTCTTCTCTTAAACACCTCCAGGGATGGCGACTCCACCACCTCCCTGGGCAGACCACTCCAATGAGAGATCACTCTCTCTGTGAAAAACCTCTTCCTAACATCCAGTCTAAACCTCCCTTGGCGTAGCTTAAGGCCATATCCTCTTGTTCTGGTGTCGTCAGCTTGAGAGAAGAGATCCACACCCACCTGACTGCAATCTCCCTTCAGGTAGTTGTAAACAGCAATGAGGTCACCTCTTAGCCTCCTCTTCTCGATTTCTCTACGGGAACAACCCCAGTTCCTGTAGCCACTCCCCATAGGGCTTGTTCTCCAGTCCTTTCAACATCCTTGTTGCCCTTCTCTGGACCCTCTCAAGCAGCTCAACATCCTTCTTAAACTGGGGAGACCAGAACTCGACACAGTACTCAAGATATGGTCTGACCAGCACTGAGTACAGGGGAATGATAACTTCCCTAGTACAACTGACCACACTGTTCCTAATACAGGCCAGGATGCCATTGGCCTTCTTAGCCACCTGGGCACACTGCTCGCTCATATTGAGTTTCCTGTCAATCATTACTCCTAAATCCCTCTCCATTTCACCACTCTCCAGCCACTCATCCTCCAGCTGATAGCGATGCATGGGGTTGTTAAGTCCAAAGTGGACATAACAAGACCCAGCACTTAGTCTTGTTAAATCTCATANCAATGAGTCTTGCCAGCCCCCGGGCCAAAACCTTTTTGCCTCTGTTTGATAGACTCCGCCCTCCTGGGTCTGTCAACCCTGGTTTGGTGAAGGACACCCCATGGTCATATAACCCAATGTTTTTCTGATGGCACCCGCCCTTAAGCCATTTATTAAGAGCAAGAATCCTCCTGTTGCTTTCAGGGTCCAATCCTGCCATTACAGGGACAGAGCAAAAGACTACCTGCGTTCCTGCTCCACTGATCAATTGACCAAGTTCCTTAAACCCTTCCCTAATCTCTCTGGATCTCCTCTCACTGATCTCGTGGGTGAGCAATTGGGTCATAGGTTGAGCACAAAGGGTAATAGTGAATGGGGTGACATCAGACTAGTGATCTGTCACTGGTGAGGTTCCATAGGTTCTCAACATCTTCATAAATTACTTGGATGCAGGACTGGAAGGGATACTAAGCAAGTTTGTAGACAACGCAAAACTGGGAAGAGCTGTTGACTCCGTTGAAGGCAGGGAGGCCCTTCAGAGAGACCACAACAAATCAGAGGATTGAGCAATTGCCAGCCATATGAAATTCAAGGAGAGGAAGTGCTGGATTCTGTACCTATGACAAGGCAATCCTGGCTGTACAGACTCAGGAATGAGATGATGGAAAGCAGTGCCATGGAAAGGGACCTGGGGGTCCTGGTCAACAGGAAGCTGAATATGAGTCAACAGTGCCCTGGCAGGCAGGATAGTCAGCCATGTCCTGTGGGGAATCAGGCAAAGGATTGCCAGCCAGTCGAGTGAGGGGATTGTCCCACTCTGCTCTGCACTGGTGTGGCCTCACCTTGAATATTGTGTGTGGTTTTGGTCACTGCAATATAGGAAAGATATTAAGCCCTTAGAGAGTGCCCAAAGGAGGGCAACAAAGACGATGAAGGGCCTTGAGGGGAAGCCATATGAGGAGCACCTGAGGTCACTTGGTCTGTTCAGCCTGGAAGAGACCGAGGGGGATGTCATTGCAGTCTACAACTTCCTTGTGAGGGGAAGAAGAGTTGCATGCACTGATCTCTTCTCTTTGGTAACCAGTGACAGAACCTGAGGGAATGGCCTGAAGTTGTGTCAGGGGAGGTTTAAGCTGGATATTAGAAAAAGGTTTTTCACCCAGAGGATGGCTGGGGACTAGAATAGGCTCTCCAGAGAAGTGGTCACAGCACCAAGCCTGACAGAGTTCAAGAAGCATCTGGGTGATACTCTCAGGCAAGTGGTGAGCCTCTTGGGGATGGTCCTGGGCAGGGCCACGAGTTGGACTCCATGATCCTTATGGGTTCCTTTCAACTTCGTATATTCTGTGATTCTGTGATCTTTGGCTGTTACTGTGGAGATCACGGTCATTTTGATCCAAAAAATATCTGTACTTTGTGTCAGCAGGCTCAGCACAGCCTACTGCCAGCCATGAGAACCAAACTGTACTTTCAACTTGAAACTGCACTCAGTAAGAAATTTGCAGCAACAACTGTGACAATTCTATGGTCCTTTTGATCTGTGTTTGCTAATGTGTCAGCATTAGTTATTTTATGGTTTTGGTTTACAGTGGGAAGTATTCGATACCAATACCTACGTAGGAACCAGGAAACGGGATCACACGGAAAATTTTTCAAGTAAAATTTTTCTCTCATAACTTGAATTCTACTGATTTACAAGTTTTCTAGGAAGTCTGATGACATATTGGAGCACTCTTAGGTAACAAAAGGTAAAGGAGCATGGAGGGACTACAGTGGAAGAATCTCTGGCAAAACATTTTCTCCAGATATAAAGAATAGAGCAGAAACTGAACGCAACAGCCATGAAGGCTTTCCTGGAACAGACTTTTTGTGGGGCACCACTCTAGGACTGATACACTTTTGAGGTACAGACAACTAATGGTTCCAGTATGTTTAATGTTTAATATGTTCCAGTATGTTTAATTTTGGTGCAGTTTGCTGAGGCCAATAGTGAAAAAATATTCTAATATAATATTTTACTTAGAACAAAACAACTTTGGAGTATTTTCCTTTCATATTAACAGGTGAAATGCCCTATGGATGGTTAAGGGTAAATTATTGGCAGCTTCATAAGGACTGAATTTCGTAGCATAAATTCTACTTAATGGTTAAGTGCTAAGTAGCTCACTGGAACTTAGCAAGGTGCTACATAATTGTCAAAATTTTAGGCTCTGTCCTTTAAATGTCGAAAGGACGGCCAGATTTCTACACTCACTCATGTCTTTCTGAGTCTGCAGAACAACACTAAAGACTGTTTGGCTGCTAATGTTTTAAAACCTGCTGGGCATCTAGAGCTGCCAGTCATCCCACCAGAACAGACCTAGTAACAGCATTCCCTAGAGGAAATAACAAAACCAGGTCCTTAAGGATGAGTTCCTGAGGTCTTTGGGAACAAACATGCGCTGCTGCAGACCCCTGGCTAGCTGCAGATGAAGAACAGCAGACAGACAAGGTGGTTTATGGGATGTGCATCCACCTCCTGTGGGCTGCTAGGCCTGCAGGAGAAGTACAATCATTTTGCCTTAGGCACTCACTCAAGCTTACCTGAACTAATTTGTGAAACCCAGAGTTCCCAAAATTTTTGACAAGTTTTAAGAGTGTCCTCAGTGAGGAGAGACAGAGTGAGATTGATGACGAGTCTATGTATATGCATCTTTGTAATTATATATTCATACCACTGACAAGCAGATATGTATGACCAGTAACCAAAGAGAGACATTCACTCCTAAGAGTTTGAGAATTTTAGCCCAAGGATTATTTTTTCTAAATAGCCCCATTTCTAACAATTTATTTTCTAAACAAAATACATAGTTGTGTCAATATTAGCATCATTAATCATCCATAGCATCACCAGTACTTAATTCAGCTGCCTTAGCATTCCTTCTTCATGTCTTTTCCTATAGTCCTTTGATGTTGTCATTTGTAATTTCCCATCTTTTCTCACAAAGTTCCCCAGCTGCCCCATTATCACCCTGTATACATTGGCCTGAAAAGAAAAAAACAACAAACAGAAAATAAGCACAGAGCTCACAAACTGCCTACTAGCTCACGCATAAAAGGCAAGATAGGGAGGATGCAGCTGGCACAGGGATGGACACTGATGGCAAAGTTCTGCTGAGATTGCTTTGCAGGTTTTCCAACAAAGCTGAGCTACATTTGGAGGGAAGGAATTTAGGACAGCGAGACGTAGCAGAATTTGTAGTGTGTGCATAAACAGACTCCGGGTTCTACACCTCCCTCTCACAAACCTCATTCTCAGACCAAGAAAATAGAAAAATAATCTCTACAATGGCAAGAGAAATTCTTTAATACTAGCTTATGTGTCATTACAAGAGTAACACAGTCCTGTGTTGCTTCTAACAACTTGTGTTGATTATAAAATATTCAATACACTTATTCTTCATGATGGCATTGAAGATTTCTTTGACAGAAACTTCTCTCATCTCAGCTGATTGCTTTCCTAACTGTTTTCACTCATATTTTTCCTGTGTTCATGGACACGTACTTCAAATCCTCTGGTTTCCACCTCCCACATAGTTCTCTTACATCTTCATTGCTTTTCCCACCCTCCCTCACAACAGCATTTTAACACAGGAAGTGCTTGTATAGCTAATCTCTGCCCTACTACTCCATTTAAAACCTCTTTCCCTCCTGCCAATCCTTCTCCCATAGTCCTTGAGAAAACTTAAGTAAAACTTGCTATATGGAATTACTTGCTATGGAATTACTTCCATGATAATAATTGACAATTCCTAAAAGCAACAAGAGAGTAAAATTTTCTTCTGAAATAGATCCCGTAGAAAAAACAGTGACAGCAAACAAAAGGATGGCAACTTTCTGATGTGTGCGTGGGAATGAGTGGATCTGTCTTTAGAGTCTGGAATAGTTTTCAGCATATGCATGACAGGCTGGTGAGCTACTGGACTGAGGTAAAGTGCTCTCCTGAATTTAGGTCTCACTAGATCGCAGCAGCTGCTGTACGAGGATTTTTATGGTGAGCCTTTTGATGCACTACAGTAATTTCTATGAAGTCCTTTAACATTATGTATCTATGTAACAGTAGCTATGCTAATATAAAGGCAATGTAAATACAAAGACTGATGATTTTCCTTTTGCTGTTTCTTACACAATTCTGTGCCTCACACTAATTCCATCACTATTCCATCAGCATTAAATCTCAAAAAATCTAGGTATTTTACTTTATGTTTCTTTGTGATATTGCAATACATGTACTCTTCTAAGTATTTTAAAACTTCAAGGTCAGATGCAAATTAGAATATAAAACCTTGAACCGTCCTAGAGTTTTACGTCTTTCGGGTCCATAAGAAAAAGACTTCACAGGGCTTCACAAAAACACATGGTTTTCAACAGGGATGTCTATCTAGAGATTAAGCAAGTAAATGAAGAGATGTACAAATTTACTGTACCTGCAGGAAATAGAGTTGTAAATAGATAAATAAAAAGGCCATCACTAATATTTTACTAAATGAAAACAGGGGTAGGAAACTGAGAAAAAGTCTCTATGTAAGCTTAAGCCCAAACAGACTGTTTTCCTTACTCCCTCTCATATTGTTACTGCACAACACCAACAAGGTGGTGGCCCTGGGCACCAAGAAAAAAAAAAGGAAACTTGGATTAAGAACAGAACAATTGGGGGAAATTATTAAATTAACATTAAGCTTTCTCATTATTCCATTCCAGACTTCACTGAAATTGAATAACTGTGGTTCCTCCCTCTGGCATGCATACCTTCAACCACAGGGATCATGAAAGAGAACAATAGTCTTTGATTGTAAAAACATGATTTATATATTTGGCAATTTCAAAGAATTCATTCTGTTTCTTCTTGTCTCCCTTTGATGATACTCAGTTTCATTACTAGAAAGATGTTACGTATCATTAGAATAAAACATCCTACATTTCCAGCATATTCTTCTGCAAAAGGCTTGAATTCTTGGAGCTCTTGTCATGTTTGTATACTCTGCAAACTGGAAGGAGTTTACAGCCATGATACACAAAACAAATAAAACAGATGTGTTGGCTGTACTCAGATTATATGAAATGCCAAAGTACCTTTACTGTCATGCACAGAACTGCCAGGCCAACAAAAGGAAATAAGCTACTTATTATATAATGAGAGTTAAACTAGCACTGTATCATTCAACCATGCAGAAGCTTCCACTGATTTTGCAAGTCTTCTTACACTGGTAACAATTTAAAGTAAAACAAATCAAGTGTCCCCTGATTATATACACAATGTGGACAGACACACACACCACTTATTCAGAGCAGAAAACTAAGATAGGAAAGATGAAGTACATTAGATGACTATAATCCATTAATATTTACAGTGGTAAGTGTCCCCGTCTCTCATGTGGGAGACCAGGGGTTCGATTCCTGCCAGGGAGGCAGTGCTGCTGTTTAAGAGTTGGACTCGATGATCCTTGTGGGTCCTTTCCAACTCAGAATATTTTGTGATTAACATCTACAGTCAGAGGCTGCCCTGACATGCAGCTGAAGATTTGCTACTTCACTTTTTATGCTGCTCTTTACCAAACTGTCACTAAAAGCTTGCTCCTATATACACACACGTGCAAGCACATGGATCCAAGTGAACTTCCTTAGGAGAGAATGAGCCTCACTGTGTTCTTGAACAACTCTGCTTAGTTTTAAAGTTTTTCTATTGAGGAGAAATGTTTGTAAAGCAGTCATAGATGAAAGTTCATTAAAAGTCTGACAATTTGCTGAAGCTTCCTGTTTTATCTTGTGAAAAGCACCTAGAAGGCTAACTGTACAGCAGACAGGACTTCTACATGACTAGAGGGGGTCCATTTTAAAGAAGCTGTGTGTATATGTGTCATGTTCACACTGAGCACGGAGCCTGACAGTGCTGGCCCCTGAAAATAGCATCTGCTTATCCTTGTTCTCATCAGCAATCCCAACCCGGTCTCTCCTCTGTCATTTGGTGCATCAACCCGGCACCCCTCTCTCTCCTCCAGAAGAGACGGGAGCGGTGGTACCCTACAGCACCTTGCTTCAGCAGAGGTAAGATGCTTGCATCTGCTACAAGCACACATTTTGAACAATATCCCTGCCCCTCAGCAGGCAGTTATCATGTTGTTTTGGCAGCAGGAAGGAATCTGTGGTTTTTCTTGAATGTTGCTCTTCTTTATTTAAACTACCAGAAATAAAGCAAAAATGACAGAATGCTCTGTCTATAAATAATCATTCCGGTGTACGGTTATATTAGGAGGTAACTCAGATGGCATGATAACGCCTAACAGGCTAATCTTAGACCTGTAATGCCATAAGATGAAAATAACTAGGCTAAGAATAACTGACCCAGAGGAGTCAGCCTGTTACAGAGATCCACAGAACCAGATATTTTAGATTTTCATGTATTTAACAATAATATCTCTGACAATATTTTGAATTGTACCCAACATATAAAACCCCTTTCCCCAGAAGTATTTGGGAAAGGTTAAAATGCAACAACACCTGAAACCTTCCCACATCAACTACACCATACCTGAAATGAATGTCTATATACACATACTTTGCAGGCTGTCTAGCTATTCTGCTTTCCCACCCCTTTTGCTTTCTCTGCAAAGACTGTGCAGAAGAAGGAAATGGACAGTCAGTACAGAAACACAGCTCTGATTAAAGCTTTAGCAGCAGGATGAGTTACAAACGTTCTGCATATCTAGTGCAAACCTTAATGTACTAAATGGATCCTGTATATAGTTTTACAGAAGGGTGAAACTGTATGTTTGAGTGCACAGCAAACCAATGCATATTATAAAGTTGAACAGCTAAAGTAATAAACGGTTGAAGTAAAAAGCTCTTTTCTCAAAAAGAGATTTAGCTCAACACACTGCAGAGAGGGGAGCTGGTGTCCTAGTGGCAGTACCAGAGAAACTCTGTACTAAATGCAGGGTTTAATGGTCTCTGAAAAGACGCTGAAAGAGGGTTTGAAGCAATGTTCTGCATACTTTTTTATTTACTTTCCAGCTTTTGTAACTTGCTATTCCTGTTAATTTCGTACTTTGAAATTCTTATTCCAGGCTTTTCCCACAACCTATAAATATACTTTGTAACACAAAGCAAGGCTGTCAGGTAATCACATGGCTTCAGAAGCTGGGACTTGAATATAAAAAGAAAAGGCAATGTTGTAATGTTAGGTGTTAAGCATTAGACACATGAAACTGGCAACATTAGTCTGTAATCAATCTTCTCAATAACATAAAACAGAAAAAGCAGCTCTATTCTGTTTTACCACATTATTGCTTAACTGAATAGCAGAGCCTCTATCCAAAACTAGTGAGGTTTTAACAACATCAAACCTGCACATCTTTGTTGCTTGTTTCTTTTAATTCTATTTTCACTCTTCCTAACAATTAACTCAAATACTTCAGCTACTACTATGAAACACTAGATTTTTTTGTACCTAGCCTATTACAATGGGCACTAAAAAGCCACTACGATTGTTACCCAGAATTTCCCTGGACTGAATTTCCACACTCAGTTTTTCCATTATTCTGAAAAGAATTACAAAGCAAGAGCTCAGTACATCCATTCTCCCTCTCTCTGCTCTCTTCAATGTGTTACTGCCTGAGATACCACATATGCAACATTTTGCATCCATAAGAAGTTTATGTTGCCTGAATCAGATATGCAAATATGTCAAGTTTTTCACTATTATCAGAGCAAAATTTTTAATTAACCTGCTTTCTGCAGGTTCTCCACAGGAACAGGTGAGCAGGTGAAGTTTTGTTTGGTCAGAAAAATGGGAGAGCGAATATTAAAGTTTTCCCTGAATGCTTTATAAATCCATGTGTGAAACAAACCATGTATATATACAAGGTCATACAGATACAATAGATACAACATACAAGACAAAATCTGTACACTGGACTTTACTGAGAGGAAATAGCTCATGAAGACCTGTCAACCCATGTACAACATGAGGCATTTAGCATTGATTCTGTCATTTATATTCAAGTGACACAGCTTGCATTTCCTGATTGATGCAGAGAATAAAATACCCTACGTTCACTTACTACATTTGTGAAATAGCAGGTGTTTTACAAGCCCGTAGGTAGATGAAGTCAATCAAATTAATAATTCTGAATCACTGTATTCCTTTTGGAACAGTTTTGCTCTGTTGATCCCTGAGCCTGAGAGCTATCATTTTCTGTATTTCACTGAAGGGTTCGCCGACCTAAGTAGGACTGTGCAACTTGCTCAGGTCACCTGTCAAATCACTGACAAGCCAAGCCTTAAGCTCATGATCTCCTTGAACTCTTGATTTTTCAACACAACTTTGGGCAGGAAGCAGAGGATGCCTTATCCAATAAAAGCCAAGGTGGAATTCAGGAAGGCCACTGAAAGCCTGTATGTCAAGATACGGCCAGTGGAGCAAAATTAGCAACCATACCCCTTGGAGAAACAGCACAGTATACTAAAACACCAGAAGTCAATGAACTTAGCATTACTTCTTGAAGTCCCACATCTACAAATACCATGGCTAGGTAGGTTCCTCCTTTTCTTCATGCAGCTGTCATCTATTTGAGAAATGTAGCCCTGCACTGGTTATTTATTAACTATATTTTAATGAGTGCTCTTCCCATGGATGGTGCTGCACCAATGCTGTTTCCAATGACTTAATGCTTTATTTCCTGTACTGTGGTAAGTTCAGAGGCCAACTGAATGTTAGGGTCCACTGTGGCATTGCACACACATGGAAATTGAGGAGTTTTGGATAAAGTAAAAGGGACAGCATAGATAAATAGAAATTCCGGCTAAACAAGAGTCTTTAGACTCCAGATTCTTTTTATATGTGAAACTAAGATAGTCATGGTATCAAATAAGAATACATCAGCATCATTTTCTTAAATAAAGATGCATAGCACTTGCTGCTGCATTTTAGAGCAACAGTACCATATGGGAGAATCTAGTTCAGCCTTCTCAAGATAGCTGAAACTGCTCCCCGCAGTAAGGTGTAGGTGTCTGCAAATTACACAGCTTCTTGAGTCAGTGCCTATCTAGATTGCTCCATTCATAATTAGACTTTTGATTGGTACCTATCCAGATCATCTCATTCATAGTATGACTTACAATCAGGGATAGAGACAGACAGGCAAAGCAGTAATTGAGAGAATACCAGGAGAACTAGAGACAGGCAAAGCAGTAATTGAGAGAATACCAGGAGAACGGTTTGACATGCCTGCTATTGTCAGAAAGTTCTTAGACATTTTGCTTTGCAAATACGTATTCATTGGCCATGGAACCTGTCCTTTTTGAAGATCACTCCAGCCCAGTTTAAAATCATCATGGTTGCATAACATATGCACGTTGCATCTGGATACCACCAAATCTAAAAATCTATTGAATGTTTTAAGTTATTCTTGAAGTCTTTGAAGCAAGCACATCAAGGGAGTGAACTGCAAACGTTCAAGGATCTGTTATTTTCTTAAATATGTGCAACCTTTTAGCCTGACTAAAGTCACATATATGAAAGTAAAGATAACTTTANTGCACACACATGGAAATTGAGGAGTTTTGGATAAAGTAAAAGGGACAGCATAGATAAATAGAAATTCCGGCTAAACAAGAGTCTTTAGACTCCAGATTCTTTTTATATGTGAAACTAAGATAGTCATGGTATCAAATAAGAATACATCAGCATCATTTTCTTAAATAAAGATGCATAGCACTTGCTGCTGCATTTTAGAGCAACAGTACCATATGGGAGAATCTAGTTCAGCCTTCTCAAGATAGCTGAAACTGCTCCCCGCAGTAAGGTGTAGGTGTCTGCAAATTACACAGCTTCTTGAGTCAGTGCCTATCTAGATTGCTCCATTCATAATTAGACTTTTGATTGGTACCTATCCAGATCATCTCATTCATAGTATGACTTACAATCAGGGATAGAGACAGACAGGCAAAGCAGTAATTGAGAGAATACCAGGAGAACTACAGACAGGCAAAGCAGTAATTGAGAGAATACCAGGAGAATGGTTTGACATGACAGACGTGCTTCCTATGCCTGCTATTGTCAGAAAGTTCTTAGACATTTCGCTTTGCAAATACGTATTCATTGGCCATGGAACCTGTCCTTTTTGAAGATCACTCCAGCCCAGTTTAAAATCATCATGGTTGCATAATATATGCACGTTGCATCTGGATACCACCAAATCTAAAAATCTATTGAATGTTTTAAGTTATTCTTGAAGTCTTTGAAGCAAGCACATCAAGGGAGTGAACTGCAAACGTTCAAGGATCTGTTATTTTCTTAAATATGTGCAACCTTTTAGCCTGACTAAAGTCACATATATGAAAGTAAAGATAACTTTAAAGTAAGGACATGGCGATAAGCAAAATTCAAATTCTAGCTACGACAAATGCTACTGCATATCATCACACCCTGGCTATTTCTTTCTTCCCTACATGCAGCATAAAGGCTGACAATACCTGAAAAGATACCAGGCCTGATACTGCAAGACTCTGAACTTGAGGGAGCAGAAGGTAACCAAGAGCACCACCAGGTTTTGTGGTTTCATGTGACATGAATTGAAAAGCAGACTATGTGCCATGACAACTACTTGCAGTCTAGTTGTGTATTTTAAAGGCCAACTGAAAAACAGGAATANACTGGACACAGTACTCAAGATGTGTTGTATAGAATATATATACTTAAACATATTTTACCTGGATAATGTTCTTGGTTAAGCTTGTAGGGGTTTTTTTTCAGTCTAAAAGCGCCCTCTATTCTACCTGCCACTACAGGGGAAACTGTATACATTATATGTACATGATTGTACATTAATGTATACATTAATGTACAATCAGATAAAGCTCAAGTTACATGGTATCCTTATCCCCCGTGAAGAAAAGCAGAGCTCTAAACTTTCCAACAACTACCTCCTTTGCATGAGTTTCAAATGAATAATTGCTATTTCTCATACAAAAATCAGTTAGTTGTTACAAAGTGGCAGAGTGAGATAAAACCTCCAGTTTACTTGTGTAAACAAATCCCCTCAACAAACAGGAGAGAGGGGAAGCAGTCAATCCTATCTCTGATTAATACAAAAGTGCTGGACACCTGTTGAGCTGTTCAGGAAAACTAAGGAAAAGCTATAAAGAAAAGCAGTAATTCTTGAACAAAAGTTTGACACTGTAGATGGTTTTGCAGAACTGTAACACTTTCAGAGAAACTTTTGCTTTTACCTAGTGTCTTTTCTAGAGCTTCATTGTTTATATTTATAAACACATCTTCACTTGATCTGTGTCCCTGTAACTGCTGATCAACAATCTAAAATTGCATGTAAGAAAGTAACACGAGTAAAACTTTAAGGTATTTTTTCTACAAAGCAGGAAAGTTAAGAAAAAAAAATTAAAAAAAAAAATTGAGGGCCTCAACAGGTGTACCAGAACAGGTAACACGTGATGAAAGGTATGGTCTACACACAAAATTATTTTTAAAAATTGAGGATGGTCAAGTTTTGTGAAAGAAGAAAAAGAAATAGAAAAAGAGAGAAAAAAGATAGAAAGAAACAAAAAAAGGAAAGGAAAAGTAAATGGGGAAAGAAAGCCATAAACTAAAACTAAAGTACACGTAAACAAATCACCCTTTATCCTACATATGGGTCCTCTAGAAAGCTAACTTTGTTCTTCATAAAGTCAGAAGTCTAAGTTTAAAAATATATGAACCAGGTAACATTGTGCCTCAAAAGACAAGAGTTTCAACCCAATAAAAACAAGACTGGAATTCACAGAGTTTAGGAGAGAATAGGGAAGAGTAAACTGAAATTTTGTCTTTATAGCCTGTCTAAATTGGTATCTTAAAATCTGAGTGGCAACAATTCTTCCACAACTTAATTCATCCTCACTACATCATTTGCAGGTCTCAAACACAGCTAGCAAAGAAACTAGAAAATACCAAGGGTAGCTTCAAATACGTGAAAACATGCGGAGTTCTTTCAAAGCATCTTTCAAATACCTTCAGTAAATAACACATCCAATTTACATGACAGTGAGTCATTATATGTAACTACCACTGATTACCAGGTTCACAAATATTTTTAAAGTAACAAAATAAGCCATGCAGTTTGAAGACATTTTAAATTAACACTGTAATGAAAAGAGAAAGGGACTGGTATTAAACTCCCTTCATATGCAAACTAGGGAAAAGGAAACTCACAGAAAGAGCAAATCCTGTTTACAAGAGGCATATGATTAGAATTGCCTATGAGGGGCTCTGAGCGGAGCCTCCTGACAAGGTCTGCCTGAGGAAGCCTCTCCCTGTGAACAAGCCTGTACCAGAAGCCCCATTTTGCAACCACGCAACAAAACAAACAAGGAAACGCCAACTAGATTTCAGTTGTGAGCATTTTGCTGTATCTGGAAAGCAGCAGAACAAAAGAGACAAACTCCACGCAAAAGCAGCAGCTGCTGTCTAAAATACTACCAGAACTATTTGACAACTTACACAAAGCCCACAAAAACAAAGTCACTTCTTTAAGGGCAGGGTGTTTTCATGTCATGTTACGCTGTATTTTCCCGGCCAGCCACTTAAGTCTAAGGCACGGAGCTGTCTCTTACCTGAGCTGATCATACTGTGCATTCTTTGCTGAGCCAAGAGCTGTTCACGTCCAGCAACTCCATCTGAGGAAAAACACGATTCACTCTCGTAAATTGTCTGCAGCATATTCCAACTGGTCTGCACTTCAGCTACTCAAGAGATTCATCACTGCACTTGGACACGGGCGTCGGGCACGACCCTCTGCGGTCCTACCTCCTCCAGCGAGGGTTTTCAGATAATGTGCTTCGGCAATTAGGGGTGTTTAGGCATTTGCACAAGTATCTATCAGAAGAGGGGGAAAAACCCCAAATCCCGTCGCGGCAGCCCCCGCCCGCTGTAGGGGAGCCGGGAGCGTGCGGGGGGCTGCGCGCCGCCGACTCGGAGCAGTTGCGTTCGGGCAGCACACAGCAGGTGGAAGAAGAAATGAAGAAATATCTCTACGCTTTGGGCTTCCCGGCAGGGCGGGGAGGGCGGGGGGGGCACTGCCTCTAACAAACCATCAAACCGAAGAAGCCACCTTTCTAGAGACCGGGAGCCCCGGAGGGTTTAATCTGAATGACCCCAGCCTAGACCCGCGCCCCTCTCCTCTCCCGTCCCTCGGCCCGGCGGCTGGGCGAAGTTGGCGGGAGCAGCAGCGGTAACTCATTTGCATTTGAATTGACACCCTCGTGGCCCAGCGGCGGCAGAAATAGAACAATGGCCGGCCTGAGCCAAAAATAGGTCAAGCACGGCCGGGTGATTGGAGCCTGCATTAATGCGTTTAAAAATACCACAGCAAACACAGCTGTCCAGTCTCTGTCTTTCAAACCGCCGCCCGTCCTCGAGCTCAGTTAACCCCTTCCCCCTGCCCAGCCCTTTTCAGTGGGGAGACACCAGGAGGGAGGCCAGGGAGGGCAGGAGCGAGACAGGAACGCTCCTCGCCCGGGACTCGCGCCCCTCTCCATCCTCACCCTCCCCCGGGGAGCGTTTTGTGAAAAGAGTGCAAAACGCCGAGGCCTCTGTCTGTATCGGTCCTAAAATAACGCTGGGAGGTTTTGCTGGCGATGTGGTTTCTGCCTCGCCCACGCGCAGCCATCCTGCTGTTCTATTTTTGCTGCCCGTTTCTCTGGCTACGCCACAGTTGGCTTTGGCAGAAGCCCGGCGGCTCCCTGCTCCCTGCAGGACCTGCAGCCGCCGCCGGAGAGGCGATTTCTGCAGCTCATCGGGGTGGGGGGAGCAGAAGGCGGGGGCAGATGTCAATGTGGGTCCGGGTTTTCTGCGCGCAGTAATAAGGAGCCTTTCCGTATTTAGCATGCTTCATATAATTCTTATAGTAACTCACCAGTTGTGGCACAGCATGTTAGACATGCTCACTGGCTATGTACTAGCTGGTTGACTTGCTAAAATCTGGAGAGAGACTGAGCAGCTCACACTTATTTTTAGAAACATTAGGCAATTTGCACGGCGTCTCTTTCAGTTCTACAAGATGATGTGGTTTCAGAAGACCAACGTTTGACAGTGTATCAGACAACAGCACCATGCTCCTCTGTGGTTTGGTAGGTTTCACACATCATATGTGAAGTTCATTTTTGATAATGATATTTCAAAAATTGCATACCTCGCGTTCACTGATTAATATACCTACACATAGATAACGTACTTCTTGGAGTCCTGCTCTGCCTTACAGCACTTTTGACACAGATGACTAAAGCCTGTTGCTACTCACCTCCCAAAATTACAAGTGTCCTTTGCTCTAGGGGAGCAACAACAGCCACTAGGATGTGATTCCTCACTGTCATCAAGAAGCCATCACAGAGATTGTTTTGGAGCTTTCTAGAAATCCACCAAATTCTCAACTATAGACATAATTTTTTCTCCTGAACACATAAGAATCTGCCCATTATTTGAGGCTTGGTTCTGCCTTTTAACATACATGACAGATCATATGTATATTTCTTTTATATACTTCTCACAACTGTGTTACCGAAGAAACTAATCACAGTAACAAAGTTCTATGCCACTCCTGTGATGTTTGGATACTAGATGGCACCTGAGAGGCCTGCAGCTCAGGTCCCCCATATCACCCCAAAACTTTGCTTCCTCCATGTGCCAAATGACTTGATTCTGTGAGAGGATCTGTCCCAGATGGACAGACAGGAGACCACAGCAGCTGGCAGCAGCAGGGGTTTCCCCTGCAGGATCCTCAAGTTAGCACCTATCTCTGCTCAGCACCCTGCTCTCCTTGCCTTCTCTCTTCTCTC
>WEKX01016731.1:57828-73740 GCA_013390025.1 Pitta sordida | reverse complement strand
TTACTAATTCTGTGATTCTGTGATTCGTAAAAATTGTGAAAGAGGGGACAGCAGTTCAAGATGGCTCCATCCTGGTCCAGGAGACCTTACTCAGTGGTATGCAATTTTTAAGGGATAAAAGGAGATCAAAGTAAGACTGAATTCCCTTGGCAACATGAGGAAAGCTCCAGGGGTATTAGTAACATTCCTTGGTCAAAGGAGTTGTTTCTGTGCTGGGTGTAGCAACAGCATACAGGGACTTGGCCAGTGACCCCTGCAACAATTTCACTGTAGAAATCTGTTTTCACAGATTGTTTCACCCATATTTACTACTACAAATGTTTACAATCAATTAGTTTTGATTAAACAAGTATGTCTTCACAAACTGCCGAGAAATCTACTTAACATTTCCATTAAAAGGAATGCAATATAATTTCTTCTATAGTTTTCATTATTCTGAAGATTTCCTACATATTGCACTAAAACGTTTTTGCTAAGCAGTAGCACCTTTAAGTTTCCCAGTCACTGAGACACTCTTCTTCACCCTACAAAAACTCAACACAAATTTAGGTTAAGCAAATGAAAAATTATTATATAAACATGGAAAAATCTGTGATACACATAAAGGCATATATATAGATAAGTACTATTTCATTTCAATAGGTTTAAGTAACATAAACCAGTTCTACAATACAGCATTCAAATTTTTAAATATAAAATTATATGCATTTATTATTATTATTAATAATTCATAATAATTTGTAATTATCTAATATATTATCTTGAGGAAAAGTGTACTCCTGTTTTTTAGCAATGAATGCAAAAGCTACTTCAACCTGACAGCTCTTTGCTTTAGTGCAAGGTCTGCCTGTAGCAAGGAGGCAAAACCTACTTTGTGGACTCAAACCTGCCAATTGCCCAAAGCTTGCTATGTGTAACACTTAGAATATGAAATGTCTTTTGCCCTGAATACATTTGCATAATTGACAGCATTTAGATTGGCTCAATTACTTAAACAGAGATGTTATCTTCTGATGCATTTCATCACTAGGTTCATACTAGTAACTGATGGAATTCACACAGTAACTCATGGAATAAAAATACATGCGTTCAAAATTAACTATGTACTAAGGTTTCCTTCAGACTGAATTTCAACCCCTCCTCTTTCCTTCTGGAACTTTCTCTTCCATTTGCAAAAGAAACGTTCTTCTCATAATAAGCCAACACCAGTTGCCTCCTTTAAAAATTATTTCAGTTTAATACCAACTTCCCCGTATTTTCCTTGGGATGGGGCACCAATTATAAATAATTCACTTACCAGTAACTAATTAAAGGCACATGATACAATGTAATTCACTGTAGAAAAAAGTGGTATGTACCAGTAGTCAGGTGAAAACACCGCTCATTTTAAACTAGATTATAACCTGATAGGAAATACATTCACTCATTTTTTATGGCCATTAGGGAATTAGGAGAAATTTTATCATATACCTACAAGCCTGATAAGAAGAACATTCCAACATTTCTAACTAATCACTAGTACCTACTTTTTATAGGAGCAATCCATTGAAGCAGGACAAAAAGCAGCACAGTTCTAACAACAATAACAACAAAAGTTAGATCAGATAAACCTCACACCTTCTGCAACTTTTTAAGGTCAACTTGAAAACACATGCAAAAATTTTAGATTGACATACTAAACGAACCATTGAAATAACTAATATTTTAATGATATATATCACGCATTATGCACAAAATCCTTGAGTTTGTAAACCATCTTTTGTGCAATTCACATGCTTTTTCACATTGACATTTTACAGTAAGGCATGCAAGTAAAGCACAAAGTCATTATTTTTAGTATCTTGGTTTATTTTTGTCATGGTTTCGATACACATGGCAGGCATCAATGCATAGTTGAAAACATCAGTGAATTTGAAATGTACACAAAATACTGGTAAGGAACTTTTTGGCAATTCATCTGTAACAAGCAGATGTATCTCCCAGGTGACATGGTGCTGTGGGAAAACCACCCCAACAATGCCCTGTTTGTAAAGCTACCACTGATGAATGGTGAAGGGGGTTGTCCTGCTGCTTTTGGTGTTGAATAACTCATCAATCCCAGAGTTAAACGTCCTGATAGTGAGATGAAGCTGCGGTAGACATGGTAAAGTACCTGACAAAGGAAAAACAAGGAATACTACTAAACGGGTCTAAAGATGCTGAGCTGACACAGCTGACCCAGAAACATATGGCCTCGTCCCACTTTTTAATGGGAGGGTCTTTGCCCCAACAGTGTTCCTTTCTGGAGTGTGTGTGTGTAGATACCTCCCTTGAGTGGGGATGCCCCCCAAAGCCACTCCCCGAGGCCAAGATTTGCCCACAGCCCTTGGTATGGCTAAGTACCATCAATATCTACTCAATAACTGCTTTTGCTGGCTTTGATATACTGTAACTGCTTCAATGCAACTGCTTTAATAGCTTCAGTGCTGCTTCAAAAATAGTGCACTGCACTTTTTTTATGGCCCTTATGGAATTAGGAGAAATTTTATCTTATTCCTACAGGGCTGAGAAGAAGAACATTCTAACATTCTTCTTTTAATTACTCATTAGTACCTACTTTTTACAGGAGTGATCTATTAAAGCAGGGTTAAATAGTTAATAGTTAAAGCTACCAATACTGTGGAGTAAATAATTCTGATTTACATCTTATAGTCTAATCTTTATCATAATAAATAATTTCTTTTTTATATAAATATATATGGTTTGCCATCCTTAATCCTGTGGGACAAAGCTGTATAAAGGTTCAGTTGTGCCTGTATGATCCTTTAGACACAAACTGGTGACAAAGTCTGGAGCTAAGATCAGATCCAGCTACACTCACAGGCCTCTCTGATAAGGACTTTAGAAAGCAAGAGGGTCCTCTCTGGGCCTTGGGACCCAATGCGGAGGCTTCTCTAACTCTGCTCATGACACACGGGCTGAAACAAAATTTAGGTTCTCCTTTGTACTCTACTCTGGCTACCCACAAATACACATTACATGCAACGTGTCAGTTTACCTTGAAAAGTTGAAAATGGTCTCAGCTAAAGTTGCCTACATGTCCGCTTAAGGAGTGAGACTGCCATGTCTGTTTGGATGGAGAGGGAAGGAAGTCGTGTGTTACAAGTGCTTGCTACACTACTTAATACATTTCTAAGTGGTGTTCACCTATTCTGGTTCACCAGCTCTACCACAGTTCACCTGTGGTAGAACTAGTGCAAGAACACAACCAGAAAAAACAGCATTTTGAAATACAGCTGAAAATTATTGTAAAAACTCACATAAAAATACCTAGAAATACAGAGAATGAAAATTTGCAGTTTTAAACTACTGAAGACATCCCCATTAACTGATCCTTAAAAATAACTAGAACAGTACAGTACCAATCTTAAGGACCATTGGTGGACATATAGTTGCCTAAAATACTACAGGTATAATTTACAAGTGAGAAAGTCCAATTCTCCAATTTCCCTTTGCAATAAATCTGAAAGAAGCACAGAATTATACAAATATCATACCAAGAAACAAGAATAGAGAAAATTTTCTACATGGACTTCAGTGTTCACTTCTTGCACAAAATATACTCGTTATTGGCATTTCATAGCCTGTAGTTTAAAATACAGGATGGAAGTAAATGAATGAGCAGTGCTCCTCTAATAAACCATAATTGCCTCTGGATAAAAGACAGTTCCTGCTCTGAGGGCTTTAAAGCAAGACATTTCTTATGTTGTTTCTGGGGAGAAATCTTCAGCATTAGCATAACCCTTTAAGTAATGTTCTGCTTTTCCAACCTTCTTTCTTACAAGAAAGAAACCTTCTTTCATTTTATAATAAAGGCTAAACAGATCCACTGCACCATCAGACAAGCTGGCATTTCTAACACGAAGAGCAAATAGCAGAAAGACTATTATTTTGGGGGAAAGATATATTTTTACAGGCGTGAAACACTTTCCATAATTAGCATAGTGTGCTGCAAAGAGCCTTTAGTATTCTGCAGCCACAGAAAGTCTCTGATACTTATTAAACCAGCCATCCCAATAAATAATTTCTTTGGGTTCTTTTTGGTACTTTATACTAATATATATTTACTAATGTAAATGTAGTATTAATAACACATCATCTAACCTTTGTGCCCCTTGGTAACTGAAGTTTAGCACATGCTACTCTATATATACTCTTCCATAAAAATACTCCCTTTTGATACATATTCATCACAAACTGGAGTAGTTAAGGCCCCATCTCTTTAACGGGTAATGGAGTTCAATGAATAAAAAAATTAAAAATTCTCAGCTTGTACACTGTAAACTGGACAAGAGTCCAGAAACTTTTGTCTAGTTAGACAAGACCAGACAACTTTTGAGACTTTGTCTGTGAAATTCCAAAAATGAAAACTAAATACTCTGCAGTGCAAATTACTACCTCATAAACTTGCAGCATAACAACATTTTTTCTCAAGGAACTTATGAGGAAATTTCTATTTATGTTTAATAATAACAATATTTTTTTTTACAATTATGAGGATGATATTGCACTTGATAGAAAATGCCATTTACAAGTACAGTATTAATGTCTTTAACCAAACTCACATTTTGAGCCAATTTTCTTGAATCTTCCATATTTTTCACTAAAGCTTACATTTTACCATAATAAATGTTTACTTTCACACAGCCTTTAAATATTTACTAAAATAACTTAGTTCCAAATGAAATAGTATTCATAATTAGTGTATTTTTAAAATTAAACAAGTAAGCCAACACATCATAGAACTATAACCAAAACGTCTTCTCCTTTCTAACCACAAAGCCAGTAATTATCTGCAAATTTAGTACCAAGCAACTACAGAGGAATAGAATTTGGTCAAACACGCCACGATATGAGGGGTCAAACACCTGCAGTATGAAACACAGACAGTGTTTCTTTTGAAACAGTTCAACACAAGAGTCCAGCAGGACTCTAAACAAATAAATAAATCCAAAAGGCTAACTGATTTTTTTTACAAGTGCCATGCACTAATAAATCCCCAATAATACTTAGCATTTATATAGCACCTTGCATTTTTAAAGCACTATACAAATACTACCTAGATGAAATGTATTCTCTAAAGGCAGAATACAAATCCAAAGTGAATGGTGACCAAATGAATGGTACCACAACACTAAAGTGTAATGAAATTACTACAGAGAGAGACTAAGTACTTTATAAATCAGCTAGTTACGAGTTATCATGGGAGACCACATGCTTTACAAAGGGAATGTAGAGATATAAAATGATCATAATTCATTAAATAGGTTTTATGACCATGAGGAATTGACACAGAGGCTGAAAGTGGCTCCACAACCTTGAAATGCCTAACTTGGAAGGTGTAGGAAACATTAGGAAGCCTCTTCTGTGACAGATAGGTTATTTCAAGCGGCAACACAAACAGCCTTTAAAGTCACCATTCTTACACATCAATGCGGATTCCATGTTTTATAGACATTAATTCTCTAGTGCCCGTTAAATACATAATAAATGAACACAGATGAGGTAAAGATGCTGTAATTGCCACATACAGCCAATATGGCAAAGGAGGAGTTTTTCCAAATGGGCAGATCCAGAGGCCATGACGAATTCCATCACGGATATGATGAGAAGTCCAGGATATGAACAACATCCAGGGAAGAAAGCACCATGAGTCCTTAAGCCTGAAAAGGTGCATAATAAACTTTAACGTCAGAGCCACAACAGGAATCACAGTGGAACAGTGAAGAAGAGGTCTCCGCGGAAGAGTCAGAGCAGCCTGCAGAAAAGAAAAATATAGTTGGCAAAGGCTACAACTGTGACAAGAGAAGAAAAGTTTCACAGATGTCTACAGGTGTATTGTCAGGTGACTCAGTGAAAGCCCAAATCAAAACATACTTTTCCTTTCCACTGCAATTAATGAAAATCAACAATATAACTATTTTATGCATGGCAACTGTCTGCTGCCCTGACTATCTATTGATAAGACTCCTCCTACTAAGCATTATCAATAGCAAAGCAAGGAGAGAGGGATGAGGTATCCCTTTTGTCACAGGCATGTGGTGTGCAAGAACTTTATATAAGCTGCTGCACTGATTATATGTATTTCTTTCAAGATAATTGAAAGGAAAACAACCAAGCTTGAAATATTTAATATGCTTTACTTGAAATAAATCATATACTTTAATGGCATTTCCTTTCAAAAACACCTTCTGTAACTTACTACAGTTAGCACCTGTAAAGTTGTTTCAGCTGCACAATGTCTGAACCAGAGTAGTAATTTTCAACACAATAAAGATGCAGTCAAAGTTAGATGTATTTTGATCACCAGTACTCTTCATGGAGAGGCAAAACAAACCTCAGAGGCAAACATCTGACACATCTGTGACTGGGTTTTTTGTATCAACTACTTGTTAACTCAGTTGAAAGCTTGATATTTAGTTTTAATAAGGTAAATGTCTAGCTAGTGAGACTAGATTTAGCCTTTTTACAAAGTGATAATGTATATTTAAAGTACATAATTCATAAAACATGCTGTGGATGTACTAGCAACAGCTAGAACCATTGCCACAAATTCAAACACCATAAAATAAAAAAAAAAAAGTAACAATGTGTTGGGTTTCTAAGCGACAAATAAGTAGAAGCAATAACTCATTATCAGAAGATCTATACAGGTGCTGATGTAATAATGATTAGCTTGATTCAGATACTGATTAGCATTTGGAAAGACTGTAGTAAGCACCAGAGATGTAACAAGATGATGTATCTGGCTGCTAGGTTGAACCCATCCCACACTACATCAGCTGCAGAGAGCACACAGAGCATTACCGACCTGTTTGTTCTTTGGTTGTGTTAATCGTTGCAGGATTCAACAGCAGGAGCACCTGGCAGGGGGGGACTCTGGTAACAGCTTCATCAAGCTTTTATGCATAATTTAGACAACTGCTGGCAACCCTGTCTTCCCTGTAAGGAAACTTTGATGTAGCCCTGGCCAAGTAACACAGAGACGGGAAGTGATGGACGGCCTTGCAGTATAACAGCCTGTGCTTCAGCCCAAAGCCACCATTAAAAGGCCTGCAGAAAGCTCTCCCACCACATGTTTGTCCATGACTGATGATCTGGTGATGGGATTAAAATATCACAAACTGTCTCGACAATTTTTAACTCTAATGTTGTGGACTCAACTCCATTAAGAAGGTGCAAAGAGTTTATTTTCTACAGCTTTGTTTCTGTTTCACACAAGCAGATAGTTCACAGATTACAGTAGAAAAATCTTGTGATAGTAAAATTGTTTATCACTTGACCTACTTTAAGGAGTCAGATTTTTGTTTCTGTCAACAAGAGCCTCATAAGTCCATACTAGCCTAATTTAAAAAAAAAAGGATAGTGATATGTTTTGGCAGATAGCCTGTTGACTACCCTCTATTTCTGAACTTCAAAAACATCAGTAGCAAAGTCTAAAACATGGTGACTAAAAAGATTTTTAGCATTATATAGGTACATAGTTTATCCATATTGGTGCCAATTTTTATCAATTTTTGTGAAGGTGATGCTTACATTCTTTTCACGCAAATTTTAGATGGCAGGGTTGTTCTACAGCAAACTGGCACGTTCAATTTTAGCAAGAGAAAGCCCTACTGTAATTGCATTAGACTTCTCAAATGCGGCTGCTCACGTTCTGAGAGAATAGTCTGTTTCCTCTTTTACATTCTCTGACTAGATGAACACTTTCATCCTTGAGCTGCCAAGCTCAAGAGACAGACAGGCAGTTCTATGTGGCAATTGTTATACTCTCTTTCTTCTGACCCACAAATCTGTTTGCATTTAGAAATCACCAGATCTTAACAACACCCCCAAGAGTTAGTAAAATTTTCTGCTGTAAATCTCCTGGAAAGAAGTTGCAAGTAGAGCTTATTCACAAATAACCTTTTCCATTTTCCTACATGTTCAATCAGGTGCAAGATGATCTTGAAGTTCCTGCTTCTCCAGCCCCTCTTACACACTACAAAGAGCAGCTGGAGGCAGAAGAGAATAATCACAGGCAGGAGAACCCACGCAGACTCATTGCTCACAGGGACACCATGGATGTTAGGTAACAACACAGGCTCCCTCAATCATATTCTGTGATGCTTCCCAAGCCTGAAGTCCTTTGTTTATAGTAACATATACAACAAAACATATATAGTAATATACAGTTACATACGATGGTAATAATGCTTATGATATACAGTAATACCTTGAAATTTGCGGATTATGGGTCTCTTGAGGGTCCCGTGAACCACCTAATCCACAAATACACAAATCTGAAAAAACCTGCGAGAGCCACAAATTTGAAAGCAGTGGTACATCAACCAGCTGTGTTATGTATGTTTGTTGGTACAATCTTGTTTGCCACTGACCGCAGTTTCCACACTTTCAGAAGCTGGTGAGTCTTCAGTAGCAACCAGCACTTTCTGCAAGTCTCAGTCCTGGGGGACACTGGGAGCAGCCCATCATGCCATATCAGCAAACCTGACTGACAACAGGCTGCAGCTACTATCACCCTCAGAGCTAGTCAATGAGAATCTTGAAACAATGATTCTTAGATTCTTCTACACTTGTGTGCACAGTGAAAACCACATGGAATACACACAACTACAAATTCCAAATGGTGAAGTTGTACATCTCATACTGGTTGCAAAAATAATGTGGGCAAAAGGGCACATCACATGGTACTTTGGTAAATAAGTATTTATCAGAGCAAACATACAAATACCATGGGAGACTATTTACCCTGAATACTCCAGAAAAATAACGACGACCATGAGAAACAGACTGACAGCCACACAATCCAGGCAGTAAATGGCTTCAGCAGGAAAGGAAGTAGATAACTGGATGTCATAGGTTGCCATTGTAATGTGTGTGGTGAAATAATTTTCTTCTTTTTTTCTTCACTTCCCTTTGAGGAAAGAAATTATTCTATTGGATTTGGTGGGGGAGGGGAAAATAACGCCGGAATCTTACTCTAAACAGCAACACTAGAACAGTGAAAGTAGCAACTGGAAGCAGAAACCAATACTCCCTTGCGCTGCTTAGAAAGGTTACCAGTCATCAGATTAAAAAGTGCTGATGATGCACTTTATAGGTAAATGCAAGGGTAATGTGAACAACACTATTGTTGCAGATTAGCAATAATGGTGTGGTTAGTTAATTACACTCTCAATTTATTATTTAGTAATGTGCTGCATAAGCAGTAAACATGGTAGTCTCTTCCTTACTCGCAAAGGCACAATTTAAAGATGGAGTGCTTGTATCTAACAAATACATAGTAAAAAAGTATCTAACAAAGAAATAGTAAAAAAGTATCCCATAAACTTAAAAATTATGTGTGCAACAAGCTGCAATTACCACACGAAACTGAGAGATGCATCATATTAAAGTGTGGACAGACAAATGCCACATCACAATCAGATCTAGCAGAAAAGTTTATGGGCATTATGTTACATCACAGACCAAAGGGACTGATGGCACTGTAAGACGACGTAAAACCTTTAACAGGTAATTTTCCTTTTTCAAAAAAGACAGAAGTGTTGTATCTATGCACCATTGAAAGGAATTATCCATGCTATTCGGCTCAAATGAAGTCTCACCTGAAAAACTACTCATGGCTTCACACAGAATCCCTAATGCCCAATAGATAATTTAAGGAAAAGGCAATGCAGAGGAGAGAAGAAAAACAGTGTAGTTTTATAAAACATAAATCAACCCCCGTAAGATTGTTTTTTTCCAAATTATTTAAAAAGAGAGTTTTTGTGAAGTACAATGGTTTTGCAGGTTATAATGCTGCTACTGCTCTAAGAGTCAGGAGACCTACCCTGGATATGGTTTACAAGTAAACATCCTTTATTGGCCAAGTTAACATATTAAAAGTGAAGGGTTTGTAGGCAAATCACTTTTGAAAAGCCTTTGGGGATCTTGCCTTCTCCTTTTCCCAGCTAAGCAAGTTTGGCTACTGAAAGGACTGTGATTCTACCTGCCATATTGTGTGTTTCTCATGTAAAAAATATTTTTGCGGAGACTACACAAATCAGCTGTCTTTTGCAGAAAAACCTCTAAGAATAAGAAAATAAGATCTATCTGTCAACAACAATACTCTGGGCTGGACTAGAAAATGAATTGCTAGCTGCTTGGGAACTGAAATAATATAGGAACAAATTAAGTCACAAAATTACAATCATTTACTTGGTTTTGGATACTAGTGGGCTACACAAACCTCCTCCTTGTGAGAAGTGTAAGTGTATTTAACCTTACTCCACTGAAAGAGACAGGTCACTTCCCACTTCCGTGATACTATCTAGGACTTAACCTTCTAAACAGACGTTGGTGAAGAGTGACATCTAGTGTTCATAAAAATCTCAAATGCATGAAAAAGCACCAATGAAATTTTAGTAATACCATGAGCCCCTGGGTTTCACAGGTCTATAGGTCCACACCTGAACCACAAAGCCCACAAATCATAAAGATAGCAAACTAATGAATATGCAATTAAGCCCCGCCCATTGCCCACCCCAGAGCGCTGAGCAGCCTTCTCAGGACTGTCCCGTGCTCTGAGCTGGCTAAGGAGACCTAAGGGAATAGCTTCTGCTCAATCCCCTCCATGTAGATCCGGGATTCCTGCCTTTTGCTACTGTAGCGAGCCAGGGCTTATTCGGATGTGGGTCTTTAACATCAACTCAACTGGATAAACATGGCACGCGGGCTCGGGTTACCATGGCAGTGGGAACGCCGGCGCCACGGTGGAGAGGGAGGGAGCAGCCCATCCCCGGGTGGGTAACCATGGTGGGGCGAGCCGGGGTACACCGAGATGAGATGGCACTGGGACGGTTGAAGATGTGTTGCCCCCTGCCCACCCCTGCAGCTGCCAGCCCTTCCCCACCTGGCTCACGGCTTATTTACATATCCATGAGCTTATTAACACAGAGCTTGGCCAGGTGTGTGTCGGTCCCTATTTGGTTGTGGGAGGTTCTTTGGCTGGCTGTTTTGATTAGGAATTTCTGGGGAGTTGTTTTGTTGTTTTTTTTCCCTAGGAATGCAATAGAACTGGATGGCTCCGCTCCCTCCCCTGCTTTGCAGCAGTGTCACCCAACCTGCATGGGCGGGCGTGCTGCCTCTCCCTGGAGGGTTCTGGCCACGGCTGTAGCCCCGGCCATGCTCTGCTCTGCTCC
The DNA here is from genome assembly GCA_013390025.1 of Pitta sordida. Classification (NCBI taxonomy): domain Eukaryota; kingdom Metazoa; phylum Chordata; class Aves; order Passeriformes; family Pittidae; genus Pitta; species Pitta sordida. The sequence goes on along the minus strand of WEKX01016731.1, from coordinate 62,518 downwards.
CCTTGACGGGGACACTGAGCAAAGCCCCCATGTGGCCACAGGCACTGCCACCGCAGCCGCCCTCCCTGAGCCAGCCCCAAGCCCCGCCGGGCGGCAGCCGCAGCCAGGGGCAGCTGTAGCTGGTGCAGCCATCCCTAGCAGCTGGTGCTGCCTGGAGATCCATAGCTGGGGTCTAGATACAGACAGTGCCTGGCGCTAGGGAGCTACAGGGAAAGCGTTCCCCCTGCGCTGCCCTGTCTGCCTCCTCAGAGATCATGCCAGGAGCTGGGGCTATGTATCTCCGGGCAGTTCCAGCTGTTGGGGGAACACATCGCACACAGTCACACAGGCTGTGACATGAACAGGCTGTGATGTGCCATCCTGGGTGGGAACGGGGCTTTAACCCCGTGCTGCAGGTTTTCTCTCCAGCCCCAACGGCGAGGTTGACACAGTGTGTAAAGCATTCATAAGAGATGAATGCCCCCAGCAAGCGCCCGACTGCCTCATGGTGCTGGGGGCGGCTGCACTGGGTTGGCCACACTGCAACCACACATCAGCAAGCACCAAAGGGTTTGTGGCCCCACCACAGCGCAGAAGCAGGCACTGGGACCCTCCTGTGGGCAGCCTGAGATGGTGGCAGGTGAGTGCTCACCCCCCAGAGCCCCTAGACATGTAGTGAGTGCTCCAGCAAGCAGAGTGGTGCCAACACACTGAGCACGGGACTGCAGGGGGTGGTGCAACAAGTGGGGCTCATTCACATATTCATGAGCTCCTTCACATATTCATGAACTGTCTTTCTTCATGGTGTTACCTGCACACGCACATGCCCAGGCCCCACTTTTTAGTCGAAAAATGAATTGAAAAGGANCAGCAAGCAGAGTGGTGCCAACACACTGAGCACGGGACTGCAGGGGGTGGTGCAACAAGTGGGGCTCATTCACATATTCATGAGCTCCTTCACATATTCATGAACTGTCTTTCTTCATGGTGTTACCTGCACACGCACATGCCCAGGCCCCACTTTTTAGTCGAAAAATGAATTGAAAAGGATTGAAACTGCAAAGATGTGAACCGCGACTAACCAGGGGCTTACTGTATTTTCCAATAGCTAGCCATTCATTACTTGAATTTACTGATTTTAAAATAAGAAAAAAAACATGAGACTAATTAGAGATTTAAATTCTATTCCATAATGTTAATATTGTAGGAGCCATTAATCAAAGCTAAAACTTTGCTCTTATTTATATAGTTTTACAATGTTACAGTACTTCCATTTGCAAAAAGCACAGAAAAGGTGAGTACTAGGGACTGCCTGGGGAGGAGGTCCAGGCTCCAACACACGCTGGAGGCCAACTGAGCAGAATCTAGTCCTGGGGTCTCCAGTATGAGAGAGTTACATGGAGCTACTGGAGACAGAGTTCAGAGAAGGGCCGCTAGGATCATGCAAGGACTGGAGTGTGTTGCATATGAGCATTGTTTGAGAGCTGGGACTGTGCAGCCCAGATAAGAGAAGGATCAGGGCAGATGTCATCAAGGTGTACCAACATCTGAAGGCTAAGTGCAAAGAGAACAGAGACAGGTTCTTTCCAGTGGTACCCACTGATGGAGCAAGAGGTAGTAACAACAGACTGAAACACAGCAGGTTCCTCCTGAACTTGAGGAAACACAGTTTCACTGTGTCAGTGATTGCGCATGGGACCCACAGGTATCCACAGAGATTATGGAGTCTATATCCACAGAGATATTCACAATTTGGCTGGGTGTTGTCCTGAGCACCAGACTTTTGGTGAGTATGAGGAGATGACCTTCAGAAGATTCTTCCAAATACAACCATTCTGTGATTCTGTGAACAATCCTCCTTGTCAAAGAGGCAAGTGGGGCAAACTAACCAAATGCACAGATAAAAGGCATCGTTTCACGGCAAAGATATTGATACTGTGTGGAAACAAAAACTGTTTTCCCATCCGAAGTCTGATTTTTATATCTCAACTATAAACTATAATGCTTCTGCATTTAGCAATCTCCTACATATTGAAAAAACAAATTGACAGATCATTTTGTATTGTTCTTCGATTATGTGATTACAAAGAACAGAATTTTTGTCTCCTTCTTTCCTTCTTGTTTCCTAGAAGCTATTTCCCCTGTCATGTATATGAACAGTGTAATAGTATTATAAGCAAACTGGAGAAGGAAAAAGCAGGCAAGATGGTAAAAAAACTGTTATGTGGTTGAACAGAAAAAGGTTGGTATCTTCCTGTTCCTCAGTGCAGGTCCACCTGTAGGTATGGGTGGCATTTTTGGGGATGGGGGAGCAGGCAGCACGTGAATGTATGTGTGCTAGCAACACCTGCATAACCACATTGTGAAGACTCACATTGCTGAGCAGAGCATATTTTTGAGGACAAGCAGAGGGCCAGGGCTCTGGCTATGGGGAACAGGAGTGTCTGCCCAAGGTACCTAATCTGGAGGACAGCATTCAGAGAACTGTGGCCAAGGCTGGCACAGACAGAGCTTCCCGAGGGTGTGTTTTGGAGAGTGTACAAAACAAATTGTTGCAGTCAGCAAGAGTTGGGTGTATGTGTCTGGAGCAGGCAAGAGGGCAGGAATGTATGTACATCCTGTGTGAATGGGGAAGCAGGAACAGCATACATCCACATCACTGGAAAACTACTGAAAAGGAATGCCAGAGTCTGGTAGTACTAATCGTATTGAAAAATTCTGTCCTAACAAGCAGTTCTGCATATCAATGATGACCCATTTATTCCTTAACAGGAGCCAAGTCACCTTTTTACCTTCACTAAAAAGCTGATGCTTACTTTACTACTATTTTTTCCACAATGAACTGTATTTAAGGGTAACTCAGACTGCCTTTTTAAAGGTGACAGATCATATACAGGCTGTGGCTATATGTTTGTGGGAGAAACATTTAGGGTTGGCTAAAACAAAAAAGTCCTACTCAGAGAAATGGAATGAAAAAAACCAGGACCACTATCATCTACTTTTCAGATACTTCTACTCCATATTTCAGATACATCTACACCTTACTGTAAAAAGAAGTGGAATAATCCACCTCATACACAAAAGTGTGCAAGGCAGCACTTAACTGCTTAACCTGGATAACAAAGCAACTACATGATACATGGTATGCAAGGGCTTTCGGAACGCTTTCTTCCAGAGCCTTTTAAATAGCAGAAATGTAACAGTAGGTATAAAATATTTTTATGGCTTTTAAAATCATAACAGCTGCATATAAATATATATCTATTAAAATGCATTCAAATTATTACTGGATTTTTTTTTGTTTAGAACATGGTAGATCAATAAAGTCAACAGGTATGAAGAAATAAAATAAATAAATCACTCGTCTCTTGACCTACCTTTAGTGACAAGGATCCAGCAAGAAAGAAATGGTCCACATCAATGACAGAGGCAAGAAAGCCAGCCAGAGTGACCTCAGTGAAGTCACTTTTCTTCCTGAGTCCAATCACTATTGCCCAGGACCACATTCCCAGTATACCATGCACTGCATTATCAGAGAAGGCTCGGAGCCAGTCGCTTTGCTGAATGAAGGAAAACTGCAGAAGTCTGTCAGCTACAAAGCAGAATACCCCCAAACCTAGGCTGGAAATAACTGAAGCTGCACTGAAAGTCTGGAGAAGAGCATGGGCCTTTTCAGTCTCAGATTCCATGACAAAAACCATGTCACAGCACACAAAATGTCATCAGGATACACACTGTGCATTGTCCTTTGTATCATCAGATGTTCTGTAAATGTCAGAGATCAGAGAGAAAATTATTAAAGAGAAAAGATCCATTAGCCCTAAGCATTTATCACAGCTACAACTCAGCATTAAAAAATCCCAAATTCAATGTTTGCACTTAATAATCCTATGGAAATTTTATTTTAGTTAATTTGTTGACTTGAACTCTACAGTTCTGAATTAAAACTCTTTCCTTGTTTTAATAAGAATAAGCACAAGTAACATGGGAAGCTCTAATTCCATTTACTGACATCTTAAATTTTCTTAAATGTTACAAAATAATTTGAAGCATGTCTAAGATTAATACATGATACTCCACTTAAATACTTTACACTGTAAAAACCAAAAGATGATTCAATATGGAGGATTCTTAGGACTAATGCACAAAAATCCTGCCAAGATGAGTCTATACAACAACTTTTAAAACTGAGGTTTTAAGCTATAACCCAAATCATTACTTTAATTCGCATACTTTGCAAAGATTTGTACTAATACCCTGGTACCCCTTTGTGGATTACTACTTGTTCAGCTTGGACACTGAAACATAAAATAAGTCTTGAGAAAATGAGAACCACTGAAGTATCTTCATTATTTATCACAAATACAAAGACAACAACCATTCAGTCAAACAAAGTAACAAAAACTAGCTCCTTACAGGACGTAACCACACATGCTTTTCCTCAGTATGTGCTCCATAGCTCCATCCTTTTAGGACTTGTCTGTTGTCTCCTACATTACCTTTATAACTTCTACTTTTTGCAGAGGAAAAAATTAGAAAATTTACTAATCCATTGTTTTACTTCTGAAAAATTGCTTGTTGCAATTTGAAAATAGAGGCATTGTTATAAATATTAATAATCGTTTTAAAGTTCTTGAAAACTATTTTTGTCCTGTACCTATTACAAAACCCTTTACTATGAGGTAATTTCTTAGGAATAATTATTTAACTT
>WEKX01016731.1:1020-44568 GCA_013390025.1 Pitta sordida | reverse complement strand
GAACATTGGGCAGAAGGATTAAAGGTTTAAACACTAATGATGCTTTCATTAAAGACTTTTAGATGCTGACAGCAGCTGTAGCAATTTCAGTTTGAAAGGACATTAAGATTGTGTTCAGTTTCTCAAAGACTGAGAAAGGGACATTTCATCTTGAGGTTTAATTCCCATACAAATAAAGTCTTCTAAAATGACACACGATTTCCTACATACCTGTAAAAAACACCCTGGCACCACACAACTTGAATTAGCTGAGGGCATGAATACTTTTCAGTATCTTCATTCTGAAAGAAGTCACAGAAGGCCCACCTGTACAAAATGCAACAAAAGCCTCACTGAGTCCAAAAGATGGTTGGGTTTTTTTTTCCTTCTGCGTGCTGGCAATGATTTCTGTAACTAGAACTGATGCATGCACACTTACTCAAAGGAAAGGGGCGACATATTTTCAGAGTCCTCCAATTCCTTAGTTATACACTTTAGTTACAAAATTAAACTTCTCGATCCTGCAAATGTTGGGGTTTTAAAAATTTTTAGTGATGCTGACAGAGAACATGGCACTGTGCCGCTTCAGAACTATTATCTTCTAAAAAAAAAATCCAACCCAACCTGTGTTCTTTTCTTCAGTAGCCTCTTTCTCATTTACATACTTATACTGCATGTCTGAAAATAAAATTTATAAAATTTACTTTTTTTCTGGACTGATTATAATAGCTTCATTACAGTAGGATACAGAATGTTGGTTTCACAAATACCATGGTTCAAGAAGTTCCTAAAAACTTCCTAACTGATAGTAATATTAAACTTTCTGTTTTTATAACTAGAATTCAGTTATTTTGATAGAGGTTGAAGTTTCAAATCGCAGAGTTGTGAAACGCGTGTTAACAACTACAAAGTAAAGAGTTTAAATTACCTGTGTAAATGTGGGGCTCTGCAGCTGAGTGGCAAAGCTGTTGGTAGAGGAGAAACCCTTTCATGTGTTTCGGGGTCAGTTAAAACATCTGCTTTGACAGATGTACTGCTGCTTTCCTCACATGTCTTCATTAAATTCTTAACAGCATCTGAGTTACAGCACATTAGTGCCAAAGACAAAGGATATTTCCATTCTTCTGGGCAAGAGGAAACAGACCAGCACTGTGTAACCCACGTGTATTCGGAAGAGCAACTGGTGTAGAACGAAGAACTGTCTTCTTGGCCCTTTGGTTTGGTTGGTTCTCTGTATTTAACTTCAGCACAACTATGTTTATTCTTATTCTCTGTTCTTGTTTGTTCTGATGGCATTTCTGCAACAGAATTTTTATTTGGTTTTCCATACTGATCTCCAGTTTGATAGTTGCTGCTCTTTTGAGAAGAGCATAAGGATTGGCTGACTTTGCATAAGAACTCCACTGTAAATTCTTGCTGCAATTCTGACAGGTAAAGGTGAGCATAGCCATCTACAGATGAGATCTTCACACTGCCATTGTCTATACATTTTGTCAGATAAGCTGTTGCAGGGTCAGGCCATGTAATTTTTAAGATATCACCAAGAAGAATCTAAAACAAGAGAAACGATTGGAATGGGCAGTAAGATAAAAATGACCTGCCCCTCAGAAATTACAATGGAGGATGTGCATTTAAATGAATTCAGTCCTTCTGCAAGGTGATGTATGATAAGAAATGCTATTCTGTATTTATTTGCATATATGAACTCAACCTTCATATTTACTTCCTCCTGTTGTAAAAGAATTCTATCTAGGAATAATGTTTTAATTTAATAATCATTCATCAATTAGTAAGGCAGATGGGCAACTGACCAGCCACAACTACCCAGAGACTGTACATATTTCTGTTTCCAACTGCTTCTTAAGAAAGATTAAAGAGAATAGCTGAATTGTGTTGTTGGTATCAGTTATCAGCTGAGTTAATAAAGAATTGCCAATGGGCCCTAAAAAATAATCAGTGGTCAGACAATAAGGCTGCAGATTAAAAATTCAGTTGGGATAAACATAATATATTAATGAGGAAAAGCAATGCTAATGCTCTATATAGAAGTATGGGCTCTGAGTTGCCTGCATCTGTTGGAGTTCCTACGAGAATGAGATCTTGGTGGTATAATTGTCAGTCCCATGAAAACATACTCAGTGCTCAGCAGCAGTTTAATCAGTGTATTAAATGTTTAAAAATTTTAGCAAAGGAATAAGAATAAACAAGATATCATGATACCACTGAATATATATTAAGAGTTAACCTGCATTTTGAATACTGTTTGCAATTCTGAACAGGACACAGCACTGACAAGGTCCCCTTTCATGGAATTGGTGCTTTTGTGCCCTGTGGCTCATAAAAGTATTGTCACTGCTGGTAACAGGCCAAAGCCCTTAGGTTAACTGCAAAAGCTCCAGGCTGGCCCATCAGGCTCATTATCACTGTGTTATGAGAACTGAAGCTGGATAGCTGTGGTGGAACGCTAAAGTGTGGGAAACAGCAAAGGTCTTGAAATATGGACTCTGGCTGAAAACGGAGGGTACAGAACGAAAAACTGGAAATTACTGGAAATTACCGGAGAAGGACAATCTCAAGAGCTACAAAAAGTCTACTTTGGAGGTGAAAATAAACAAGCAAACCAACAAAAAATGCCAGGGTGGGACAAGCCAGCCAACATGCTTGCTGTGGCCTGTAAAAGCACCCTGAAGCAAGGTAGTCACGGTGGATGCTGTAAGTTAAAAACAACCTAAACCCCAGCCATCATCCAGAAGAACACGACTGTCACCCAAGGGAGAGAGGAGTGTTAGCCACTAGTGCTACCAGTTGAGCATCAGCACTGCGCTGCTGTATTTTGCTGTGGATGTATGTATGACTGGTAAGGACTGAAATCTATTAATCAAGCATACAGAGACACTGAGTGACAGTGTTTTAACTAATTTAACTAATGAATTGTGAATCTAAAACTCTCCTGATTTGTCAGTTGTCTTAAGGCTCCCACCACAGTGTACAGACACTTGCATTCAGTGGAAACACCAGAGGGATGCTGATGCGGAGAAGCTTCCAGAAACAGCACACTGTCTCTGGATGGATGTTCAGTACGACCTGGAGTAGCCATTCCTTCACACTTGGCCCCAGTCCTCTCACAAGCCCCAGGTACTTCAGCAGGGAGACAATGGAATGTTGGACCTAACAGCCGCTTGGAGAAAACCCTATTTCACTGGTTCTTTGCAAGGTTTCTACTGACAAAATGTAACTACGTATATAAACCAGCTCATTCTATCATACATATAAAATCTTTGGGTTTAGTCTTACTAGAAGTAAACTAACTTTAGTATACACCTGTACAGAATAAGCATAAATAGATGGATGTTACAGTTAAAATTTAATTTAAAACGGCAATATTCCAACAAAGTCGACAGCTCCATGAGCCAAACTGCAGTAAATAGATCTCCATGGCCTGTACTCGCACAGGTGCACACGAAGTTACACGAAATCCACCAGGGAAGTTTATTTTACCAAAGCACTGCACGTGTAACTCCCACCTTTTTTCTCTCTGGAGGTATAACACGGGCAGGCAAGTACGGTCGAGAAGAAAACTTGTTCCGGAAATCCAGGGCTTGTAGAAGTTGTTCCTGTTGGAAGTGTGGCAAAAAACAAAGCAACCCTGTTACGCCTCTTTTTATGCAGCGAAAACATTTTAAGCTGATCTCGCAGTTCAATGAGCTAACAGTCCTCCCCGTCCACTCCTCACAGAGAAGTAAGGATTTTTTTTTGTGTCGTGAGTGACTCCCCGGTGCCGCCCCGTTCCTCGGCGCTTCCCAAGGAACGCTTCCCGGGACAGCGCAGGGACGAGGCACCGCAGCCGCCCCCAGAGGCTCTGGCCCCGCGTACCCTGTAGGCGCTGACGGCGAAGGCGACCCGCTGCCGGGTGGTCTCCGCCGGCTGGAGCGGGTGGGCGGCGGCGGGGAGCGCCGCTTCGTACAGATACTCGCAGCCGCAGGGAGACAGCAGCAAGCGGCCCCCCCCCGCATAGTGCACCTCCACCGAGTCGTCCCCGAACAGCACCATCAGCCTTTCTGCCGCCATCGCGCGGGCGGGCCGAGCCGGGGAAGCGGAGCCCGGGAACGAGCTGCAGACACCGGCGTTCCGGGACAGGCACCCGCGCCTCCTCTCGGCGGGAACGGCGGCGCAAGAGAGGGGAGGGACCGAGGTCCGCCCCAGCTCCGCCCGCCCTCAGGCCGGGGGAGGTCACCGCTCCTTCCCACCCGCACACGGAAAGCTGACGCGGAACGGGGCTCTCCGGAGAGTCGCTTCTTCCTCTTCCCCAAACGGCTGGGCTGCCCCGCGTTCAGTCCTCGCCTCCCCCCACCAGCAGCTCTGTAAAACCAGGAGGCAGACTGCCCGTCTGCAACATATCCCGGAGACAGATCGCAGATACATAAATCTCTACGGTTGGTGCTTTACATTCACAGGGCAAGGAAATCCGAGATCACCTATGTGCTTAGAATGGTGTAGCAGAAGCCCTAGGTGAATAGACAAAGTCTAAGCTCCCAAAGGGCAGTTTTAAAAATATGCCTGGCTGCCTTCTTGGAAGATTATATACGACACCCTCCCTCCCCCAATACTTAAAATTAATCAAAGTAGATTGAGAGTTTACAGCTAAATTACAAGTTATCATCAATCCCCACTCAAAGCAATTAACAAACATAATGGAAGATCCACACTAGATCACATGGTCTCACCTATGCCAATTGCTGTAACAATTGTCCCTCGACAGCTGTTTTCCCGGGAGAGCAGACCTGCATCCAGCCAAGTGGCTGCAGAAACAACCATGCATCAAATAACCTGGTTCTATTTGCAATATCCATTTTAATTATACTACTGCTATTCCATACAGGACTTGCCCTGAAGCAAGTTTCAAAGTATCTACTGGGATTATGAATGAGTTACAAATATTGTTTTTTATTATGGATGACACACTGCAATTTGCTGACAATTTCACTCTATGGTTGTAGCCCTCTGCACAGGACTTGGAATTAGGTCACAGAGGCTGAAGTAGCAATGGCAAATTAGCAATTCAGGTTACAAACTGTGCACTATCTTCCCTCACTTTTGATCACAATTTCATTTTCTGTTCCTGTATTAACTCCCAGGATTCACAGGCATAAACTGGATGAATAGAACCATAAGTCAGTCAGAGAGAAGTTGCAAACTTGAGCTATCATCAGTAACCGAGTGTGTTCTGTGCAGCAGGGAGGAAAGGCAGAATGTGATAAGGAATTTCCCTGAGAGAAATAAAGGTTACAATTCCAAACCAGATTGAGTGTCACTAATACTCAGTGCCATAATAGATTATCCTATTGACAAAAAAAAACAAACAATCCCACCTATGCACAATTTGTGATACCTGTGATGTAGCTAGGCTGGTCTCGCTTCTTTCAGTACTGCTACAATTACTCTAAAAACTAAGGGTCAATACCCAGGGACCATCTGTTTTCCTTTAAAAAAAAAAAAAAAAGTAAGCCAGTAGCAAGAACTTCTTTGCAGATTTAGAAGGAAACTACTGAATTTCTGAATATGAAAATCTCTCAAGAGCAAAGCACAGGCAAAGCAGCAACTCTTGCAGCCCAGTTTAAAAATACTACTTTAAATGAAGTGCGGTTTTCGAATACTAAGCATTTTTGATTAAAAAGAATGAAATTACTCAGACTGGGAAATATTGTGCATACTTTTGCAGATCTGTGAAGCTCAGTTCTCATGCTCAAATTCAAATGTGAAGCCTGCTTCTTTTCAGAACCACTGCAGAAGAAGCTTACTTCACATCACCCCAAAATTTTGCCTTCTGTGCTTCTGTGCCTTCACTGGTTTACCATTATGCCATAAAAAATACACACCTTTTCAAAGGATTGTATATTTACAAGACATTGTTCAGAGACCTGTAGGTGAGAAACATGTATGCAGCTACTTGAAATTTATAAATCTTAAAATTCAGAATACAGATGAAATAATCTTTAAGACTTGCATCTATCATACACAGATCAATCGGCAATTAAAAGCAAGCAGACAAGCAGCAAGTCATAATTCTGACAGTGAGAAACCTGCTGCTTTGTTTTGTTCTCACACAACTCGTTCCACCATGACTACTTTGTATTAAAGTTCTGTGAGAGTTAAGACAAGTAGGAAAGACTTGTGTCTAATGAAAAGATTTTCCTGTGCTCCTTATACAGTAGAAGAGAGTTTAAACTACAGTTACACCCTGTCATTTGTGAGGAGCGGGTCCTACCAGGGGCCCCACTGAACATCAAACTCGCAAAGATGCACAGGTCATTTATATGCATACAGGCCACGCCCACTGCTCCACTGCCCCAGCACTCCCGAGCGCTGCGGACAATTTTCTGCTCCTTGCCATGGTCTCTCTCAGCAGAGGGGAGCAAAGGGAACCATTTCTGAGCGTCTGCTGCGACCACGTGTGCTTGCAGCCCAAATGCCGTGCTGCTGCTCCCCCCCAGCCCCCTCCCGGCCCCGGCGCTCACGCCGGCCAGCGCACGTTCACCCTGCCTCTGCAGTGGGGAAGGGGTGTCCTGGAGCTCTGGTTGGCATTCCTGGAGCCTGGAAAAGCCTTCACTTTGCAACACTGTGACACCCTGTGCTGCTCATGGTGGGGGGGGACACACACGACACAACGTCGGTATCAGAGTTTCTTTCCCTTTAGCATCCACTGGTCCCGGCAGAGGCAGTAGTGCCTGGGCTTTGAGTAACAAGGAATGGCATGTCTTGTGGCGGTGCTGCGCTGGGTCTCAGCAGAGCACACAAGAAACACACAGGACCGGGTCAGGGACCAGAGCACGGTGCTGCAGGGCTCTAAACGCCATTGCAAGCTGCAGAAACCGCACACCCTCTCTGAGCGCTGTCCCCGCTCACAGGGAGCACCGTCACCGCCCCTCGGCAAAGCAGAAGCACTGCACGTGCGTCGGCCAGCAAACCTCGCAGATCCCTGAAACTGAATTGCGAGAAATGGAGAGGTCACAATGCAGCTGGGATGTACTGTAATCTTTCTCTATTGCAGTAAAGGCTTAAAGCTCTTACAAAGCTTTGTAGGTACAAACTTCACCACTTCAAATAAAAGTCTCATTTTCTCTTTTTTCAGTATTTCTGGTGGGAAAAAAAGCTTATCATGCAAACTTGACGTGACTTGTTTTATATATACCCAATTCATAATTCAAGACATTTTTTATGCAAGATGATTTGCCGTACTTCTTATCTACAAGTAAGGTACACTGTGTCTCCAGAAGCTGGCAGAGTATGTCTGGCAGCTGAGAGCTACTTTACAGAAAAAGACTTGCCACAAAAGATGCAAAACTAAAACACGTAAAATGAAGTCCCTCAAATACATTATTCTTTACTATAAAGCATATATGAATGCTTATTCTTGGGACTAAGCTTTAAGTATGTTTTCCACAACACATCTGCCTGTTAAGTCAGTGGAAAGTCTGACCTGTGTTTGGATTAAAGGTTTTGTATGAAAATTATGCTCAAGTTAAGAGAACGTGTGTGTGAAAACCACCTAATTTTCACATTTCTAGTTTCTGGATTCTAGCCTAAAGACTTTAAAATGCTAATGCAGTCCTTTTGATCATATTGCCTTTTGATAAGAGTTGGACTCAATGATCCTTGTGGGTCCCTTCCAACTCATAATAATCTGTGAATACATTTTATTTTCCCAGTGAGTATTAAAAGATAATACACTCTGCAATTGTGTACTTTGCAGGAAAAAATAAGAGCATTAAGTGAAAGAGAGATAGAAGAAAGTCAAAATTCATTTCTGTTCTAAAGCAAAAAGGTAGTGAAATTATACCAAAGGAAACAAAGCTAGTTACATTTTATTTTCCAAAACTCCAAACTAAATAAGTATGTTAAATAAACATCCAGCAAACAGTCAGTGCTCACTCTGTTAGCAGATGCACAACTTATTTAATCAAACAAATAACAGTGCAATTTTATCAGAATTATTTACATGCATATTTACAGCATGTGTTCTTTATTGTAGCTAACTTTTGGGAAGATTTGCATCTGTTCTTGGTAAGGATTTCTACTAAGTCTAACCCGAAACAGGTAACCAGAAACAGTTCAGCTGAGTTTGGCAACACTAACATGAGTATCCTCGGAAAACTAACATAATTATATGCAGTCAAAAGAAGAGCAGTTGGCTTCAGAATGTTAATATTTATGAAATACATGAATTTACTCCAACTACAAAAGTAAATCAAACCGTGTACATAAAATCAGAATAAAGAAAGTTACAAGCATTGCCAGATGGTTAGACATGTCAGATTATTAAAAAAAAAATAAAATAAAAGCACTGCACATACTCTGGAGAAGCTTGGGTTAAAACATAACTGTATTACTGTAGTCTTGAAGAACACAACAAATTACAGCATAGTTTTTGCTTTTAAATTTGAAAATAAGCTTATCTGAACCAAGAATCTTGAAAGCAACCTCACTTCCAAAATACTGCTTGCTTTTCCACATATCAACATACAACATTTATACCAGGGAAAAAGAAAACGTTCAGACCTCACTCATATGTATTTTGGAAGATGAATAAAAAAGGAAATAAACAAAACAAAAATCCATACACAGAACAAAATTTTCACAAACTACTTCTCAAAATTGTGATCTACAAAACAAAAATATTTTTTTCCTTAATTGATTCATACATTTCTTGGGGAGGGGGGGAAGGGGAGAAATTAAATACAAGATATACTGTATGGTAAGTGGAATGAGTAAATCCCAGCATATACTAAAGCAAACAAGCAAGCAAATTCAGATCATTATTTTTTCCCTCATTCCCTCAAGGGGAATTTTCTGGGACAATCCCCATTAAGTTATGGAACAATCCCCTTTAAGTTCAACTATAACTTTTAAATCATTTTTATTGCAGCCAAAACATTGTTCAAAAACATTATTCATAAAATAAACTATAATATATACACAACATTTTAAGTTACAGGGCGTAAGTTTACAATTTTTGGCAGATTTGGTTAAACAAAATGGAAATTGTGTAACTTTAGTACTTGGAGAAACTGAAGTTCCTCATTTTGGTACAAATGTTTTGTGTCCCCCTGTATTTTAACCATACCTAAACTGGTTTAATAAACTAATGTTAATAAGTAACATCTCACTGTTTTCTCTTATGTTCTGATTCTAGACAGAACTTTTCATATGCCTCTTCAATTTCTGGATCCATCTCATCATCAATCTCATCAAAATACCTAAAGAGAAAAAAAAAATCAGATATTAGGTTTACATGCAGATTTTGAGAACCATTTTTGTAGATATCAAGAATAAAACAAAGCTTTATAAATGACAATATTTGACATTTTCTTAAATGGGGCAAAGAAGAAAAAACAATATCTACTAGGAAAACAAACAGCAACCTCAAAGCAGCATAGACATGTACAAATAGGTACAGTGTTTGTCACATTTTCAGATCATCTTATGCACCCCAGTTTGAAAGTCAGAAATAGTTCCCATGATGATAGAAAATACAATCATGCAATCTATGCTTCTCAAAATTTACTTGATGCATCTTTATTATTTACAAAAAACTTAATTACTAACACATTAGCATGGTCAACATCCTAGCTCAAAGAATACATACGTTTATAGAGAAATCCTGTGTTCCTGTTTGTTATGTAAAAGGAGGCGACACATTGCACCTGCATTATATTCCCTTGTATTATATGGTAACTGGACTCTCAGAGAAGATCAGTCTTATTTTGGTCACAGGAAAGACTGGCACACAATGGAAACTACCAGAGTTTAAAAATGAAGCTGGGGAGTGATGAGTAACATATCAGCTTTCCTTCCCTCCACAGTATATTGAGAAGTAACTCGTGTATTCCTTGTTTTCTCCATGTCCAACTGTAATGCTCATAACTATACACTAGGACAATGGATTTGCAGCTTGAATATGATCGTGTACATAATTTGAAGCACCCTTAAAAAAAAATTAGTCATCAGCTACTGACTGACTGTAAGTGTGCATTAATTTCAGGTGCTCAGTTTACCACCTTCTGTGTTTCAGTTCTAAACAAGAGAATTGTTATGTCTGATCTGCACAGAGGCCATAAACACTGTTTCACACAAAGTCACAGCAAGCCATGGAAATGGGTATGAAAAGGTTTTTTACTTCAGCATTGTACTTTGAAGAAGCAATCTACATGTTTATTTTATTAGTTCCTTTTTTCTTGCAGAAGTACAGGCTTCAGAAGACAGAACCGCCCCACAGAACCCTCCCTCCCGGATGTCAGCCACAAGAAATAGCTGACAGACAATGAGCAGACATTTGTCTAAGCTTTCCTTAAGCCTTCAGCAAAGAAGGTTACTGAGTCACCTTGCTTGAAGGTTGACTGGGAGTGTTCTGACATCTTTGGATCTGCTGTGTTTTTAACTGCTGTCTGCTCCAATTGCATTTATTCTTAGTCTAAGTACAGAGGTTCACATGGGGCTTTTTTCTCCCCCCTTAGTACAAGCTTGTTGATTTTGATGACACCTCCAATTTATGTTCTGAAGTTCTTGCCACTCCCTACACCTAGGTACAATCAGAAAGTTTTCTATTTACAAAGAAAACTATCAATCCAGGCCTGCACTCTTATCACGCATACACAACACTGAAAATGTTCTTGGGCGTCTAACCATGACCTAGAAGTCTTCCCTTTTGAGCACAAAGCTCAGATAAATTTATTTTAGACCATATCCCCTTTATGTATTGTACATATTGCTTTCTTATAAACTGATGCCAGAAAGGCAGACTACATTCACGCCTATTGCTTCCCATTTTGCCATTAAGTTGCTTTTCCAGCTCTACAAGAATATTGTACAGCCCTTTAATTTAGGGGAATACTATTTGTGCTGAGGAAAGAAATGTTAACTAATTCCCCCCTTTAACAGGCTGAAAATTCAAGAATCATCTCTACCTGGATGTCTATGTCCACCAGTCAAATGCATTTAGATTGTCTCACTATAAACACTTGAAGGCTTGGTGCTTATTTTGATTGCAATTTTTTTTAAATACAGAAATACCTTTGTGCATAAATATTTGAAATGTAACTATGCTACTCAATTGGATAAATATGAAATTGGTTTCAAATTTGTGTGATTACAAACTAATCTGCACCTAAAGAAATACATCCACTGTAGTACTATGTAACAACTACCTTACTTATATTTTGTCAAGATGGGAATCCTAAATCGGCAGAATCACAATAAAATTAACTAGTACTAAAAAAATACATCACTGAAAAAGAAAACATACATATCTCCAGGTCCTGATAGATCTGCTCCATTTTCTTCATAATATGGAAACAAATCTTCTCTTTCAAGCAGTTCTTGGTATTTTTCTTGATACTCTAACAAAAAATGATAAAAATGAGATTGAATAACATCTAAGACCAATCCTCTAAATTGACATATATCTGTATAGTTTGAACAAAATCATGTTGATGAAACCATAAAAGGCATGAAACACATTAACAGGAAAAACTTCACCTACAATGTTTTCTCAGGACCTCTAAGAATGACATCAAACTTCCCACGGAACTCTAAAAGTAGTGACAGATGTCTTTACCTCCAATGACATCATGACACATCGTGCTCAGATGACACATAACAAAGAAACCAAGGAAGAAAATCCCTTTTGCCTCTAACAGTGGACAAATAAAACAAGACTTGAATATTCCTGGCTTCCTGGATAGACCAAGTTCTGAGGACTATTCCACAAATTCTCCTCAACTATATGAACTTAAATGCACATTGTCCATTTCAAACACCTACCTTCTTTTAATGTAGAATAAAGCATTGGTTCTACAAAACCAGGAATTCAGATAGAATTTTGTCTTTTAAGCTATATAAGTTTCAGATGTTGGAGGAACAACATTTTATGTACTCCAACAAGCTAGAAAATTCATTGCAACTTTTTAAAGAAGACTGAGAAGGCAGGTAAACTAAACTTGTGACATACCTGGGTCTGCTGCAGTGAAAGGAACGCCATCAGAAGTGTAAAATGTTGGCTCATTCTAAGAATAAAGTAATACAGAAAATTATATCTATTCAGAGATGCAGCTGTTCATAGTTTTGAGTAAAGTGATTGTCTATGAATCAAATTAAATTCACTTTAAATTAAAGAGCTGTTACGTCCATATATTCTTACCATAAAATAATTAGGGTCATTTTCAGGGGTGGCTTCTGTATGTGAAGTTGTTCCATGAACTCTACCCCAGTTACTAGATCGCAGTTCTACTAGTTTCAGAAGCATATGTTTCACATCTCTGAAATAACAGAAGCACTACAAAGTTAGAATGTTTTGTGACAAGCAAAAAATTGAACTTCTCTTACAGGACAAATACCAGACAGTTAAATCATTCCAAAAAAGAGGTCTAAAAAGGACAAAATGTGGTCCAGTCTGCAGATAAATTTGAGTTAACTTTTCCACTTGCAAGTCCAGATGCTTTGTCCATTGATTATGAGCTATTCACCCTCTCAATTTCCTCTGTTGTTAAGTAAGAAGCTCAAATGAAAAAGCAAATTGCTATACAGTTAGCCCTCTTCCACTTTGTGCCTCCTATGTTGTGACTTCACATCTTAGCAGCATGATTTTTCAGTTATTACGGAGGCCTGTTTCGGAACTGCGCATGAGTCACCTAACACGCATGAATATTCAAAGTAGGCAATCATGAATATGCAAATTCCTCCCCCAAGGCTGCTTGTGCTGTCTGGCTTGGGGGAAGATTCACACACGCTCAGGTTAGACGTGGTGTCCGAGACCAGGCACTATGTGTACCCCGAATATGCAGAGACCAGGTCTACCCAACCCAAGAGACATCAGGACAGCAGCGCGGGCGGCTCCCCACACCCATTTCCCTGGCCCAGCAGAAAAGGGTTTTTTTCCAGCGTGGGGTGGCTGTGGGCACCGGGAAGCACCGACATGAACACTGACACACAGCAGGGCAGTTCTGAAACAGCGCCAGAACGCCAGCGAGTGGTATGAGGTTGTGGGCCAAATTTGCATATTAATGAGCTGCCATTCTATGCGGTCGGAGGGCCCAGACCTGCGGTACCATGGTATAGGAGACCCGACAGTAGTTTTAATTGGTATATTACACCTTGCTGCACAAGCTGGGCATCAAATCCTTTTCTGATAATAGGGTAATATGGGGAAAAACAGGGGAATGACCTTCAGATTTTAGTTCAATCACCTATTCCCCTCACTCTAGCCCTCTTCATCATACTGAAATGTTATAGTCAACAGGGAGAAGTAATGTCCCCAGGACTATAGATACCAATACTCATTTCATCTCCGAAATAAAAGAAATTGCGTTCTTCTTTAAGCACATCTATGAAGAAAAGCCTCATGAAGGAATACAGTATGTTCCTGCTGCATTGTGACCCCTCCATTGCGACCCTGTCCATTCGTGAGGAAAATTTCTCACAATTTTGCTTCAGCCACTTGCGAGTTTCCCCAGCTGACGCATAGGGAGGGCCATGAGTCACACTGTCCCCTCTTACTCTAAGCACAGCCAGGGAAGTGACCCCCACCCCGAGCGGGTGTTACTGTTTCCATGGCTACAAGCAGGGAAGGGAAGTGCCCCAGGAAAGTGGGGCTGGCTGTGGCAGCCAGCGGGACATGCTCACTCCACTGCTGCAGCTGACCCCCCCCGCGCTACGTGTGGCTGTCTCAGGGCACAGGGCTGGGGGGCAGCGGGCATGAGCACCAGGGCCGGGGCAAGCAGTGGTGAGGGGTTTGGGCTGCGCTGGCAGCAGGCTGGGAGCAGCTGCAGAAGCAACAGCATTGCCAAAGAGAAGCCAAGGGATTCTAGGGGGGGTCTCCCAAACCAGAAAGGGCTCAGAAATGGTTCCCTTTGCTCCCCTGTGCAGAGAGAGTCCATGGGAAGGAGCGGAAAAGTGTCCGCAGCGCTCTGGACTGCTGGGGTGTGGAGCAATGGGCGTGGCCTGCGTGCGTATTAATGACTTGCAAGTCTTTGCGAGTTTGATGTACTGAGACCCCTGGAATGACCCTTTCCTCGCAAATGTGGGGATATAACTGTACATAAATAATGTTTTTGGTTGTTTTCTCATCTGAAATGCATTTGTTGTACTGTGTCTTAGCAGCCTCAGCTTATGTCATCAATTTTGGTTCCTGAAGCAAAACTTTCCTCATCCTCCTTGGGAGCAGTTCAAGTACATACCAGAGATGCTATGAGCTACATTTTGGCCTCTTTCCCTAGGGCAAGAAATCAGTGTCTGAACCCACTACAGGTTTTTAGTACCTTTGTAAGAAGCTGATGAGGAAGCATAGCAGAGTCAGCTAACCGCATCCACACAGTGATTGGTCAGCCACTAACACATTACTTCAGTCAACTGCTCATGTTTTTTCCAGAATGCAAGTATGCTTTCCAGAAGGAAAAAAAAACCCAATAGAACACACCCACAAAACACTTAATTTTGCCTTTACATTTATAGTAATCTGCATGTATTTGATACAGCTACATATTTAATACTGCTATCATATATTTAATCCTGTTAAATTCAGATTTAAAATTGTAAACTAAGCGATATTGCCACTATTATTTCTTTGTATGGGCTTGTTTTTAGATCCTAAAGCACTTGTGGAATATTTCAAGACCAAAAAGGTTAAAAAAAGAGTGGAACATGCATCTCTATTAAAAGATAAAATACAAAAAACTCCCAAACAAAACCAAACCAACTGACCTGCCAAATAATTTACACACCATTTCAACTGAAAAATACTTTTTTTTTCCCAATGGAAATGATCCAAACATTATGTTACATCTCATAAGCAAAAATTTTTAAGGTAATTTTTCGGGCCTGTTCATTTTTCTTGATGATTTTCAAAGTGTTCTGTTTAATATAAATAAAACACTGCACACAAATCTATCTTCTCACCTGCTACAGTTTGCATCCAACACAACATTTTCAATTCTCTGAATTACTTCCTCCATATCATTCTTTCCTTTGTCTTTCCAGGCATCTTCTAAAACTGAGCCTGTCAACTAAAGACAAAAGGTTCATATTTTTTTAAAGAAAACTAGAAAACCTTGATAAATTATCAACTCAAGAAATTCTGTAACAATTCATGATGCTTAGATGCATTAGGTGACTACCTGAGGGCTGAAACTCCCAACAAATTTTTTAACAAAAAAAAATTAGTTTGTCACTATGACCAAAGTTAACAGCAATTCCTGATCTCAGCATAAATATTTGCATGACCAAAAATGCTTGAAATGGCACCTGATGATACAAAGGCATAAATTTCTAAAATAAAAGCAAGTATATTGGTCAGCATTTGTTTGGTATTCACAGTATTCTACTGTTGTCCTATCTTGATCCTAGATAATTAGGTAATAGCATTAAGAAGGTTAATTAAAAATAAACACTCTACAGCAAACAAGTGAAAAAACTGTATCATCATATTAAACGGAAAAGAAAACAAGACATTTATTGCTTTAGTCATGAAACCAAGGTTTTCTGAGCTTTAGCTACATGTATACTCAACATTTGTAAATACATACTGTCAGACACCATAAAACACTTCCACTAAAAAAGTCTTTGTTCTGTAACACCTTTTAGATATCGCAGTGTATCATAAAATAATTTGTATCACTCTTGGTTTTTTTTCCAGAATGGATGCTGCGAAGCCAAGTAAATATGCCAAGAATACCCACAGGAACAGTGAGACCTCCACCTTTACTGGAGAATGACTAGAAAAACCACAGGACCACAAAGCTTCCTGACTTGTGCACTGCGTATTTGAACAAGTTCTTCAGTGGGCTTTGCCCTCAGGGAACCACTGCCAACACAAGGACTGATCACAGGAATGAAGGTGCTTATTGTGCACAGTCTCACACTCACCACAGAGTAACCTGTTTTAATGTCCAAACTTCAAATAAAGGTTTTAAACTACAAAAATCTCACTTCCTTACTCTCTACTTACCATATGAAAAGAAGCTGTCAGAATTGAAATGCAAGACAGAACAGTCTGAGAAACAGTGAAGGGTGAGGAAGGATATAGAATGAGGAAAAGCAAAAAACTTCAGAAAAATACTGTTTAGCAACTAACCTTCATTTCCAAAATAAACTGTTTTCCCAACTATGACCACAACATGACTGAAGATAAAAAGTTTGCCCCTGCATAAAGGCTAACAATTTTTTAAAGAAAAAGTTATGAGCAAAGAAGTTTTTTACCATGAAAGAGAAATACATACATATATTTCTACAACTGTAATGACACAGACAAAACAGAAAAAAAGAACTGATAGCAAGAACCTTTTGCCACAAAAAGTGGTGGACCCTAATGGCTGAATGTCCTTCAGAATACAGAGCACATCCAAGATGCCACAATTCATTCAAGCTGGTTACAGTTTTCTCCCACACAGGAAGAGCAAAATGAGACTTGGAGGGATTGCTTACTCCTTTGTACCTTGGCTTCAGTTCTGGTTTTCTTGTTTGTCATGTTACTTTTTTGACTGGCTCAATTTCCTAATGGTATTAAGGAAAACAAATAAAAGTAGTTTGCTCTGCTCATGATGTAAAGCACAAAACCCTATCAATACCTCCTTATTCACAATTAACCCTGCTATTCCAAATGCCAGGAAGCTTAAAAAACATTATTTTTCTTTTAAAAAGTACTGTCTCACCTTCAGCAGTTTCACTGCACATATCAAATTGCTGTCAACAGGATTAGAGAAGAGAGCATTTAGTAATTCCCGGAGGCCTTCTTGAAGAATTTCTGCTCGTGTTACCTGTCCCCTTGTTCCTTTAATCTGCAAAATATGTATCAAAAAACCTTCATGTTTAAGACTTAAATTTTAGAAATGTATTTCAGCATTTCCTGTATTATTTGAACGTCGTATGATATGGTTTGTGACAAACATAGCTGGATCTTCATAATGCAAAGAACATGTCAAATACTGCAACCGTTCTAGAACACTGATTTTCACAGAATGGTTTGGGTTGGAAGGGACCCTAAAGATCACCTAGATCACCACCTCCCTCAGCCTGCTGGCCACACTTCTTTTGACGCAGCCCAGGATGCAGTTGGTTCTCTGGGCTGCGAGTGCACAGTACTGAGCTCCTCGTCCACCAAAGTCCTCCTCAGCAGAGCTGCTCTCGACTTTTCTCCACCCACTCTGCATGTGCCTGATCCAGGTGCAGGACCTTGTGCTCGGCTCTTAAACATGCAGCCCACCTCTCAAGCCTGTCTTGGTCCCTCTGGATAGCATTCCTTCCCTCCATCGTCAACTTGCACCACACAGCTCAGCATCGCCACCAAGCTTACTCTGACTAATATCCTTACAATTCTGAAATAACAATGCATATCTAGCATTTTCTCTCCTAACAAATTGCTAAGAAAAGCTAACAAATGACACCCAAATGGTTCACAAAATATTAAATTCCCAGAACCCCATGCTCTTATCCACACTCTATTATGTATTTGCTGTGGTGGCTTACCTCAAGAAGGCACATTTATGTGTTCAAAAAATTGCAGAAAATGATTTAAAAATATACTCCACAGAGTGTGGTATACTTCACAAATGGATGACTCCCCCTCCTCCAAACTCTGTGTAAATCTAACCTTTTTACTTCTATCAAGTGAAAAGAGATTTCACGGACTTATAAACAAAACAGGAGGAATCAGAGAATGATTTTCTTCATGCTAATAGAACATTTTTATAGTGTCTGCTTTAATCAAATCGCTGAGATAATCAAACGTATATTTTAAAGTTCACTACAGCAGTTAGTGTACTTTGCAAATGCACAGGTATAAGAATCCAAGAAATTTTTGTACACTATTTTGTACATATGACGGATACAGAAAATTGATCTAAATACAAGATTTCATGCTTTGTGCATAAGCCAAGGACTCAACCATCAGAATAAATATATCTTTAAACACCAAAACATTTGAATTCATCATTTTGATGATTTCCATATTTTTCTCAAGGGTTAGTTAATAACTCCTATTAATGTCTGAATACTGAATTACATGTGTTATTGATCCTGATCTGCTTCTGATAGGCTGTAACATTTCATTTGTTAGGTAAGGACAGTCATTGGAGAGTTTCGCCAGTAAATGAAAATATCAAAAGCTTCATTTCAAAAGTGTTTTATAGTTGGTTTTTTCTATGAATTTCTACAGTTTAATTTCTATGCAAATCTCTTCTAATGATCTTATCCTTTTTGTGTTGGATATACATGTCATAGCGAAACTCTTCTAAAGTTCTTTTTCTTTTCTCTCCTTTGGCTTTAGAAAAACACCTCAAATTACATCCTAGTTCAGTGTTTACCTAAACATAACAAAAAATAATGAAGAATCACATGACACACAACTTTCTTCTTACCTCTAAGTTAAGGTAAAGTTCAGCTAAGAAGAGCACAAAGGAATGAAATTGTTTTTTAGTCGCCTCATCACTTTTGGTAGCTTCATCTCTGTTCTCATATTCTGTTCGACACCTGTAAACATGAAAGCAAAATCATACCATCTATAGCCATTCCAAGACACGTAACATATTACACATTTAAAAGAATGCTGAGAACTTACAAACTGCATGAAAACTGTTACAAGCTGAATGTTGGGAAATAGCATATGTGAAGGAAATGAGAGGCCTTCACAAAGAGGCAGTGGATTTACCTCCCTTTAGACAAATATGTATGATTACATGATTATGTCTTTAGGCACTAAGATATATCTGATGCAGCAAAATGAAACAGAGCAACTGACAACACGTAGAAATTAAGACAATCACACAATTTACATACTAGAATATGGGTCCAGGTTATGTAACATTAACAGAGGCAGACAAATATCCACAAAAATAAAGTAGACATGTTACCTGCTTCGGAATGCTGCCCACATTGTCTTAATGCGTTTACACTTGGTTGATAAATTCTTTATCTCATCCTTTTAAGTGACAATAATACATAATTCATGACGCTGAGTGGTGCAAGTGAGGGATGGGCTGGCATGCAGTGGGATCTTGACAAGCTTATGAGGGGGGCAACTGATGAAGTTCAGAGGCCAAGTGTAAGGTTCCACACACGGGCCAGGGTAATTCCAAGCACAAGTACAGGTTGGGTGGAGAACTAATAGATAACAGCCCTGTGGCAAAGGACTTGGGGTGTTGGTCGATGAGAAGCTCAACGTGACAGTACATGCTTGCAGCACAGAAAGCTAACCATGCCCTGGGCTGCATCCAAAGCAGCATTGCCAGCTGGACAGGAGATTGTCTCCCTACTCTGCTCTCAGGAGACCCCACGTGGAGCACTGCATCCAGCTCTGGGGTTCTCAGCATAAGAAGGACACAGACACGTGGAGCAAGTCCAGAGGAGGGCTATGAAGTTGATCACAGGGCCCGAACACCTTTCCTAAGAAGACAGGCTGAAAGACTTGGGGTTGTTCAGCCTGGAAGAAGAGGACGCTTCGGTGACACCTTATAGCACCTTCCAGTACCTAAAAGGACCCCACAAGAGAGCTGGAGAGGAACTTTTCACAAGAGTATGTAGTGATAGGACAAATGATGCCTTAGGATTTCTTATATTCTTTATATTTTTGAATTTTGGAGAATGGCCTCAAACTGAGAGAGGGCAGGTTTAGATTAGATATTAGGAAGGAATTCTTTCTGTGAGGATAGTGAGGCACCAGGCACAGGTTGCCCAAAGAGGCTGTGGATGTCCCATCCCTGGGAAGTGCTCAGGGACAGGTTGAGTGGAGCTTAGAGCAATTTGGTCTAGTGGAAGGTCCCTTGCCCATGACAGGGTGGTTGGAATAAGATGATCTTCAAGGTTCCTTCCAACACAAACCACTCTATGATTCCGTAATTTAAATATAAATACATAGGATTAAGATAGTATGACAGTGAAGTAATTTTTCTAGTATTCAGCAACTGTGTCAAAAAAGTACAAGTTTACATAGCAGTTCAAAAAGAAACTTCTAAAATAATTGAGATAAAAAGAAAGCTAAACAATTCTAACGTATTCTCCAGAGTTTTGTAATGGATTAAAAAATAGGATGATGGAGAATTTGAGAAATCTAAAGCGGTGAAATACTAAATTACAGGTAGAAACTCAGAAACATAAGAAGACCTCTCTGTAGAGGTGTGTGCACACACTTTCCCTCCTCCCAATTTCATCCATACGAGCAATAAAAACTTCAGCAGCTTTAAATTAATGACTTCAGGGTGCTAAAATGAATTTTATCTATTGGATTTGCTTCAAAAATCAGGAACCAAGAAATCCAACATGAGCAAGGATTTCATGTTCAAGTAACACACAGAATTAAAAAAACAAAAGCAATAATTCTGAAAGCAGTAAAACAAGGGAAAAGTAATTTTCATCCCACTCCATCAGGAGGGAGGCTGGAGCGACATATAAGTTGAGAGGAGATGCAGCCAGGTCTCCTGACCCCATGTGACGACAGGGATATTCCATCCCACGCAGCTTCATGCTCAGCACAAACTAGGGAGAAAGCTGGCTGGGGGCTGTTCTTCAGGAACTGGCTGGGCATCGGTAGGTGGGTGGGTGATAAGCAACTGCACGATGCACTTGTTTTGTATATGCTAATTCCTTTATCATTGTTATTATTACTATTTCCTCCCCCTTTTCTGTCCTATTAAAATGTCTTTATCTCAAACTACAAAGTCTACTCCCTCCCCTCCCAGTTCTCTCACTCATTTAACTGCGGGGGTGGAGTGAGTGTAGGACTCCAAACTGTTTAGGTGATTGCCAGGTTAAACCACAACACCGTGTAAGGTCCTCCTCATAACAGAAGGTCATTGGAATGCATTGCTGCTCTTAAAGTTTATCATACTTTTGCTCCTAAGCATAGACGGACTAAGTAAAGCTTTCGAAACAAGCAAGCCCAAAGTTCAGAAAGCCTTAAAGAACACCCTTAAAGAAAAAATGAAAGGCTGATTTCTAAAGAATTCTGAAGTATACAAGAGCAGCATTCCCTCAAATGCCATGCAGTTAGATTTGAAGCAAATACAACACTTTAAATAATGCTGCATTTTTGTCAACTACAAGGGCTAACCATTATTAAATTGTAATAATTTAATATTACAGAGTTCTGTAATAAGAACTCTGCCATAAGTAAAAATTGAAGAAATTCCTCCTTCTGGATTTTACACATTTACTCCATAGATGTGAAGTCAGTTGGCCAAGGTCAATGAATAAACCCGACACAGCAACTCCAGTGAAAAAAAAAACCCCAACAATTAATGAAAAAACCACAATGAATTGAGTTCTGGCAAGAGTCAAAGGACACAGACAGTAAATACATGTGCATTTAGTATACATGCACGTACATGTGCATTTAGCAAACTTTAGAAGTAAGTTTCAGAATTTACACAGTTGTTCGGGTTTAGTCTAAGACACTCATTCCAAAGAAGCTACAGAGCTCCAAATGGAGTCCTATTTTCATATTTAAAAATACTAAACCATTAAAAAACATGTTCGTTCAATATTTAGCACATACCTGTGCCTCAGTCTTTACTCTATATTGGTATTTTAAATGCATACGTCTTTGCATGGGACATTAAGAGTTACATACGAAAAAAGAGTAAGAAAACAGTAACAGGCTTAAAATTACTTGCTGATACTGACCTTTGAAGTAACAACTGTCGAAAGTTCCCACTTTGTGGACTAATGGTTAGATGGTGTGATAGATAGTTACACAACCTTGCTCCCATGTACGAAAAATTTGGGACAGATGTGGCCTTCCAAAATAAAAATGGAAAAGTAGATTATTCATGAAACTAATGATTAAGCTACCAGAAAACACCTTTAAAAGCCTTCTTGAGATCTGTGTTTAATAACAGCTGATTAGACAATTCAGGAATGGAAGATTAATGACTACTAATTACTGTTTGCCATGTTCATTTTTATATCTTATTATATGCATTTTATCATTAGAAGTTCATTATACCGTGATTTTGTGGCTCTAAGAGAACAATCACTGTTATGCCACGTTTCCTCAACTCTACTTTTGCATCATGGGCTACAGCCAAAGTGTGTCTGGAAGTCACTCACAGACTCTCGTACAAAAAACCAACACTGGACATTACAACACTTTTTCAAGGACACACACTCTCTCCAGGAGCAATGTAAGACTGCTTAGTTGTACTAAATTAACATCACTAAGGGAGATGCATGCAAACTTCAGCAATTTTAGTTTTTCAGTAAGACAGGAAACAAGAACCTGGGTCTCTGCTCAGTCTAGAATAAGTATAGTTAACTTATGCTTAAATGCTATCCTCTCCTGACATACAACAAATCTAAAATTAGATGCTTTTGGATACTGGCATAGCTTTTTTTTTTTGGTGAAGTTTTATTTTCCATGGAATTTCAGACTAGTAACACTATTCTTCTCAGCTGAGGAAGGCACAGTAAACCCTAATGCTGGACTTGTTTTTACACAAACTTGGTTTTAAAATAACAGTAAATACGAGTTAATGTATTTGACAGAATTTCCCAGGGTAATATTTTACAGAATATTCCGAGTTGGAAGAGACCTACAAGGACGGCTGAGCCCAACTCGTATCTCAATGGCCCATGCAAGGACTGAACCCACAACCTTGGTGTTGTTAGCACCAAGCTCTAACTTCTAAAATACAAGGAACTGAAAATAAACTAAATTCATCTTTTTTTTCTTCCAGTGAAGTTATATGGAATATTTCATCTTTTTGTAACTATACTTCAAGAGTTTAAATAAAGGACAGGAAAATGGTGCTGCCAAACACAGCACAGGTGGGTTAACGTCTAAAGAAACTGTTCTCAGTTAAACGTGCATTAGTTCTGCAGAGTAAGGAGAAACTTGAGACTCTACAGTCCTGTACAATGACCAACCAGTCATTCCACTTCTCCGTGCCCTAGATTAAAATATTCTGCAGGTGTCTGCACTTGAATAAAAGCCTGAATTAAAGGTGGAACTTGAAAGCAACAAACCCTTGAAAGGGTGAGGCACTCAATGTAATAAATAGCAAGCAGAAGTGTGGCTTCATTCTCTGCAGTGAGCCCAAAAGACAGCAACAGCAGCTCATTTGCGAAGCAACACATATTAAGCTGTTCTTTCCAATGGCTCCCCCAATTAGTACAGAGTTCAGCTAAAGGTCTCTGTCCTCATTTCCATGGCCACCAATGGGACTGGACCTAGTTTCCCTTAGATGAGCTTTGCTTTTCTCCAATTATGGTGCTCTGAAATAGGTATATTCCAAATAAAGAAGAAAGCCTGTGAATAAAGAAGCGTTTCCCAAAGGATGATGTGTACATTAGGTAAATTTAACTTTTTAAAATACCATGGAATTAAACATATTTTAGGATTATGAGGGGGTTTTCTTTCAGGATACAATAAATGTATGCAATTCTGATATTGCTGAAAAGTTTGTTCAATCTTCAAAATATAACTATAGCAATTCAAATACAACTTCATTTGGTTAAGTGCTGTATATGTCACCCAGGAGATACAAATACACAACAAAGGAAACAGAGCAAACTGGGGAAGTATGTATATACAATCCAGACATCTCACATTTGAGCTACTATTTCAAATTACTGGGCAAAGTCTTTCCCTGGATGTTCCAGTCTTAAAGGAAAAAAAAAAAAAAATCAAACCATTAAAATACTACATACATAGATAAAATTACACAAGAAATAATGCTAGTATGCATGTCTTGGACACTGGGTAACAGAGGCGTAATACCCATACACCATACACCCAGACTACAGAATACACTGACTACCTGCTGATAGATGAGTTCAACAAGTTCTTGTAGAGCTTCATCTGCAGTGACCCAGCCATTCAGTGCCTCAGCAAACTGCTCTATTTCAGTTTCAAAACAACCTGGTTGCTCAGTGAGGTGATTTAGGAAGTCTTGTACATATTCTCCCAAAGTCAAATAGCCATATCTATCTTCATAGGAGGAATCCTGTAGAAGTGAAAGAATATACCAATCACTGAAACAGAACCTTGAAGATTACCGTTACACTTCCTATCCCCAGAAGTAACTATACAGCCTCCAGCTTTGAGTCTTTGCATAGTTGTGAGTGATTTCACAGTTCACTTCAACGTTTTAACAGTGAACAGATCTAATCACATCAGAAAGTTCTTGTACTCCAACCTTAAGAACCAGGTAATGTATTTTTATAGACACTAGGGTCTCCCAGGAAAATACCTCAAAAGATGGATTAAAGACAAATCAGTTTCCCAAACTGGGTGCAGGATTGATTAGCAAACAAAGTAAGTATATCTGTTAAGGGCAGAACTACCAAACTGAGGCTCAACACCCATTCCTGAACAACTGTAGAATGAAAAAGAATTGAAAATTTGAAGAAACGTATTTTGGGCTTAGATGGTGTGTACAGTGCTCCAAAAATAAGCAGAAGGCGGAGAAATTAAAG
Source organism: Pitta sordida (assembly GCA_013390025.1). Taxonomy (NCBI): domain Eukaryota; kingdom Metazoa; phylum Chordata; class Aves; order Passeriformes; family Pittidae; genus Pitta; species Pitta sordida. Next base: position 20,136 of record WEKX01016731.1, on the reverse strand, counting down.
AAATATGATAAATACAGTATAGTGTTCCCACGTACAAAGCATAACCAGGAAAACTCATATTTTAAAGCCAGCATATTTGCATTTCTTGGCAATAGATGAAAAATTACAAGGCATGAAATGAAACTGTTCAAATAGTATTGCAGTATTTACAGCTAATGAGGTTAAAAAAGAGACAGTAAACATACCTGTTCCCTCAAGATAGGAGAGGCTAGCAGAATATCATTTTATCAATGTTTATGATCCACCAATGAAAGAGAAGAATGCTGATTTTGTTAATTCAGAAATGAATGTATGTAAGACTAAAGCCATCACTGTTACAGATGATAATAATGCTGGTAGATGAGGGGAATAGCAAAAAAAATGTAGCATACTTTATGATGTCACTAGTAGTAAAACAGTACAAATAATTCACACTAAAGATTTCAGATGTGCCAGAAGAAGCCTGAAGGACTACTAAAAAATAACTCGAAATTAGCAATTCAGGACATAAAAGTAACAATGAATACCAGAATTCTCAACTGATCTACTATTTAAAAATGCTTAATATGTACCCACTGTGATGAAAAACTGAGCTAAAATGATAAAACGTTTTTCTTTACTCAGTGTACATAAATATATTCACAAGGTTTGTAAGTACGTATATTCTCCTTCTCCCACTACCTTTCCTTTAATGAGGGGTTTTCTTTTACTTTGTCTTCATAATGATTCTGTCTCTACTGTGAAGCAACATACATCTGTGAAATTTTTTTATCTGGGTATGAACTGTGAAGAAGAGATCCACACTGCTGAACTGACATTAATTTCATGACTTGTGAAGAGTGTGTTGGAAAGTCTGCTTTTTTTGCCAAATTCTCCAGACATATGTCATAAGGTAAGACAACTTAAGCTAGTGAGGAGAGTGACATATCAAAGTAACAACAGTAAAACTACAAAGATTTCCTACAGTGTTTCATTAGTTAGGTTATTTGTCTGGTTAATAACATTAAAGACTAAGTAGTTTAATGCTGCCCATGAGAAATTGGAAAAAAATATAGGCTTATGGAAATAATGGCAAATTGTTAATACCCACAAAGATAAAGCCTTAACAACATGATCTGAACTAGGGATTGGAGCACGGGAACTTCAGAGATCCTTTCCAATCTAAGGTACTCAACAATGCTAAGGCTTATAAAACCAAAACCTAAAGGCTAACAAGCCTATTTGTGACTTGCTAAATACTTTATTTCGCTAAAGGAAATGAACTTTTACAGGGCAATTTCAAATAGCATAGTAAGAGTTCCAGACAATAAACTTAAAACCATTTTGTTTCACAGAACCACTACATTATTGTGCAGCTACTGCAGCTTAATCATATACAGCTGAACTAGCATCTCTCTAAACAACCTGTTTGAAAATTTCCCAGCCAGACTGCAGAGCATGCAGCTGCTGTAACTAGCAAGAGAAACTGCTCTTTCTGATGGCTGTCAGATTTCTAGGAGATACTCAGCAGCAGAGAGGGAAAAGCATCTCCTCATGCTCGCTTGGTAAGAATTCAGGCTTGGAGAAGAAAGTAAGGGACCCCAATACCATTTGGTGTACTGTGTCCTTGTATACTCCTGCTTCCATTTTGTAATTAAGAAGCTAAACACAGGCCAAACTCTACCGTGTTCATCTACCTGTAATAAACAGGCAACCCCAAAAGAAGTCTAGGTTTTAGTAATTCTGCCAGGGAACAAATGGGAGAGAAAAAATGAGTAATTAAATTATAATAAAGCTATATATAGTATCATTAAATTACTTCTATTTGATAGGTTAAATACTAACTAAATTTAGCCCAGTAACTTCTACACAAAGCTTGCACTTTTAATTGGCAGATTTTAACATTTAACATAAAGATACCATCATGCACTGTATCAACTCAACAAAAACAAGGCCAAGGGCTCTAGATTATTTTTAAAAAGCAGTTGTTTAACAGAAGCCCATAAGATTACACAATCGTTACAAATTTATGATTCAAAGCCATCAAAGTCAACCAGAAATTTCCCAATAATTTCAGTAATTTCTCCATCAAGCCAACACTGTCTCATTCTTCTCCCTGATGTTTGAGAGCTACAGATGGGACTCACCAATTAAAAGATTATAGATTTGCATCTCTCGCACTAAGCGTCAGTTCATGAATTTACATAGGTAAGAATAGAAGACTAAATAGGTACTAAACTCCTCTCATTTACGTAAAGATAAAACAAAAAGACTATAGAAAAGATGCATAAACCAAATCTGCTCTCAGACTCAGCTTCTGTACATGTGCTGATAACCATCTTCCTCTATCTGGTAAATCCACATTTTCATTTAGGAATTTAAGTATTTGATTTGATTTCTCTTCAGAGTTCCTGAAACACACTTTTCTTCCCTTCAGATTATATGCACTCAACAAATTTACAATAAAGTTCTTGCAAACTCAGGTACTAAGATTGGTGCATATACAAAATCACCTATGCATGCTGAATGAAGTTAAGGGGCCTTCTTGTGCTTGGCCCTCTTTTGGAAATTAACTGAAAGTTAAAAAAAAAAAAGAAAAAAGGAAAAAAATTTGCTCCTCAAACTCTGAATTTAGAGCATTATTATCTCATTCTGATGGAGTGACATCTGTATTATTATCGTCCATCCATGATGGAGAATAAGTCTGATGTTTCCTACCCTCAGTTCAAATCCACATCTAGTCTACTGCAGATATCTACAATTTCTGATGGGTTGGACCTTGCATGCCAACACATAATTCGACATTTTAAGAGCTATTTTTATTAAAAGGTGAACCACATTCACAGCATATCCCAAAAGTGTAGCAACCAGGAACTTCCACATGCTTGTGTGCTTTGCAAAGCAGATGAATAGCAACATTGTTGGTCTTGAAACTTTGTAACTTTAAGTGTGCACTACTCATGCCCTTCCAAAGGGCCTTTTTTTTTCCCAATCACCAAAGTACTGTATCTAGCATTTAAATAGAACATTTTCTTAACATGTAATTGCTCCAGCATCGATTTTTATCATTTGATTGTATTTGTAAAAGTAATAGTTCCCACTGTAGATACAGAGTTTCACTGCCTGAGTAACAGAACTTTAATTCATGCTGGATGTACAATACTGACCTGAGATGACTTTTAGTTTACCTGCAGATATATTTCTCATTAGATGTGTGGGTAACTGCTAGGAATGAGTGTAAGGAATCAGAAGACAAGTTAAGCAGTCATGACAAATCATACTTGTGGAACGGGAAATTCGGGACAGGCAAAGCCTGTGCCCAGAAAAGCTGAAGTTCAAGCTTTCTCCTGCACTTTCCTCAGTAAGCTGTGAGCCCTGCATAAAAATGCAGCTGGGCTTTTATTTAAAATGCAGAGTAGACTTAACTACAGAGGCAGTCACCAAAAAATTCCAGCTTACTCTTATGCTGGATGTAACCAACACTTGATGTAATGAACAAGGAATGTGGCTACCTGCAGCAAGCTTCGGTAAAATACCCCACACTAAAGGCTCTCATGTACACTCTAATATTCACCCATTACACCTTAACATTCTGGCCTCTGGAAATTATCATCAGGGTTTTTGCAGTCTCTTCAGCAAATCCAGATTTCAAATTATCTAATATAAAAGTCGACATAAAACATTGTTAACTTGAATATAAGCAATTGGGATCTAGTACGGAAAGATGTTAAAACACTCACTGTGAAATTCTGATTGAAATTCTGATTGTATCCTGCTGGATAAAATTCAGGTGCCTTAACTGACAAGTTTGATGTTACCACAGGAGCCACACCCAACTGAGGTTCAGCTGCTTCTGGTCCAGAATCAAGAACTGAGACTTTATCTTCTGAACCAGATGAAAATCCTGTCTTCTGCAGATGTTCTGAAAAAAAAAAATAAATTATGTAACAAAGTAAACACAATGTTCAAGTACTGAGAGGGATCAAAAAAAAAAAAAAGGGAGAGGGAAAAGAAAGAGAGTTCTCTCCTGTGAAAACATGTTTTCTAAAAAAGAGTTAATGTAAGAAATTAGTAAATCTGCATATGGTATGTCTGCTCTTTCTGTGTTTGTTTACAGATTTCAAATACAAATGCAGAAGTTTGGGGGGGCAAATAAATGAAAGAAATCACTATTTTTTACCAACTTATTTTTAACAAAATGCTAAAATACACTTAGCTATCATTGTTCTCATACATCAAAACATCCAAATAAATTGTAATATGTTTTTAAAATCCTATTTTCTAAACATATCTTTAGAGATCAGCTCATAAGTCTATTGAAAACGGAACCCTATACTTACCTGGAAAAGCTAACTAACAAATAGTGCTTTTTGTTATTGTTGGGTTGGTGGGTTTTGGTTTTTTTTTCAATGCTTTTTGTTATTGTTGGGTTGGTGGGTTTTGTTTTTTTTTTCAAAACTCCAGGCTGGAGTTCTTCAGCAGGGGAAGCCTGAGACCATCTGTGGTCAGATTAACAGATGGATAAAAAGCACACTCAGATGTGGGAGCGCAGAAGGGGGCAAGGGACAGAGTATTGTGAGGAGCTGCAATACATCACACCTCAACCTGAGCCAAGTCAATAACCCAGTGTTCTGATTTCAGCTGGGACAGAGTTAGTTTTCTTCTCAGTAGCTGGTAGGTACAGTGCTGTGTTTTGGATTCAGTAGGAGACTGATGTTGAAAGCACGCTGATACTTCAGCTATGGCCAAGCAGTGCTTCCTCAAACAAGGAGTTTTCAGGACTTTGCAATTTTTGCTCCGACAGCAAGAAGCTGCACAANCGCCGCACTTTCGGTTCCAGCCCCGCGCCGCGATGGGCGCGCCCGCAGCCACCGCCACGCCCGCCCCGGCCCCTCGGCAGCGTGCGAAAGGTGTTCCCGGAGCCGCGGTGTTCCCTGCGACTACAAACCCACGGGAATGAAAGGGGCGAGGTGACCGTAACAAGGCCGAGGATTTATCCACACCAGGAGAGCTGGAGCCACAGGTGCAACGCGGAGCCACGCTGTGCACACACAGCTGCTTTCCACCAGAAAGGAGTGGGAGAGCTGTAGGCCAGTAGGACTAGAGAAGTTATTTTTCCCCTGTACGCGGCACTGGTCACACCACATCTAGAGTACTGTGTCCAGTTNAAAAAAAAAAAAAGGGAGAGGGAAAAGAAAGAGAGTTCTCTCCTGTGAAAACATGTTTTCTAAAAAAGAGTTAATGTAAGAAATTAGTAAATCTGCATATGGTATGTCTGCTCTTTCTGTGTTTGTTTACAGATTTCAAATACAAATGCAGAAGTTTGGGGGGGCAAATAAATGAAAGAAATCACTATTTTTTACCAACTTATTTTTAACAAAATGCTAAAATACACTTAGCTATCATTGTTCTCATACATCAAAACATCCAAATAAATTGTAATATGTTTTTAAAATCCTATTTTCTAAACATATCTTTAGAGATCAGCTCATAAGTCTATTGAAAACGGAACCCTATACTTACCTGGAAAAGCTAACTAACAAATAGTGCTTTTTGTTATTGTTGGGTTGGTGGGTTTTGGTTTTTTTTTCAATGCTTTTTGTTATTGTTGGGTTGGTGGGTTTTGTTTTTTTTTTCAAAACTCCAGGCTGGAGTTCTTCAGCAGGGGAAGCCTGAGACCATCTGTGGTCAGATTAACAGATGGATAAAAAGCACACTCAGATGTGGGAGCGCAGAAGGGGGCAAGGGACAGAGTATTGTGAGGAGCTGCAATACATCACACCTCAACCTGAGCCAAGTCAATAACCCAGTGTTCTGATTTCAGCTGGGACAGAGTTAGTTTTCTTCTCAGTAGCTGGTAGGTACAGTGCTGTGTTTTGGATTCAGTAGGAGACTGATGTTGAAAGCACGCTGATACTTCAGCTATGGCCAAGCAGTGCTTCCTCAAACAAGGAGTTTTCAGGACTTTGCAATTTTTGCTCCGACAGCAAGAAGCTGCACAAGAAGCCGAGAGGACGCATAGACTGGACAGCTGACTGGAACTGGCCAAAGAGGCATTCCATAAAATGGGGAGAGTCGCCCAGGAGTTGCCAGACGCTGCTGGGTGACAGGCTGGGCATCGGCCAGCACGTAGAGAGAGACTGTACCATGCATCATTTTATTCTCTTCGGCTTTACTCTTCTCACCCCTCCCCAGTGAGCCAGGTGTCCCCAGGCTCCCCGCACCGATCCGGCCCGAGCGCGGTGCGCGGTTCGGACACACACCCGGGAACGCGACCGCTCTCCCGAGGGCGCCGCGAGGGTCCGGGATGGCGCCTCGGGAAAGGGAAGGGTGGGGCGGGTGGTCTGTACCTGCCATCCCGGTACCCAGCGGCGCCGTCTTCGGAGGCCGCAGTGGTTCCTGGTGCGGGAAGAGGCCGCCCGTCTGGTGCTGCTGCTCCGAGCCCGAGCCCCGGGAAGCGNGGATGGTGAAAGGACTGGAGGACAAGCCCTGTGGGGAGCGACTGCAGGAGTTAGGATTGTTCATCCTGGAGAAGAGGAGGCTCAGAGGTGACCTCATTGCTGTCTACAACTACCTGAAGGGAGGTTGCAGTCGGGTGGGTGTAAATCTCTTCTCTCAGGCTGCCAGCACCAGAACAAGAGGACACGGCCTTAGGCTATGCCAGGGGAGGTTTAGACCGGATGTTAGGAAGAGGTTTTTCACAGAGAAGAGTGATCCCTCATTGGAATGGTCTGCCCAGGGAGGCAGTGGAGTTACCATCCCTGGAGATGTTTAAGAAAAGACTGGATGTGGAACTCAGTGACATGGCCTAGATGATGGGACGATGGGACAGGGAATTAGGTTATGTCCATGGCTCGGGGGTTGTGGGTTCAATCCCTTTATGGGCATTAGCTTGGGACATGGACTCAATGATCCTTGTGGGTCACTTCCAACTTAGAATATTCTGTGATTCTTTGAAATTCTAAATTTAAGCTGATGAAATTAAGCCTCCAACATGGCCGTATTGTACACTTAGGGATACTTAATATAAATGTTTGATCAAATTTATGTATGACATAGTAACAAATGCTCTTCTGATTTAATTTTTAAACCCACCTTCCATGCCCATAGGAACAGGCTGAAGAAGGTGGTCCACCTTTTTCTAGTATTATCACATTAATTGTGAATGATTCAGCTCGTATGTCCATTTACAATTTAATTAATCTATTTTTTTCAATTTCAGTCCAAAGCCTTGCTCTACTTATTCTGCAAACTCCAGATCATAATCTGCTTTCAAGATGAGAAGAGCAACTGATCTGGGTGCCCCAAACACAGCTCCGCTGATCCTGCTGGCAGTGTTTATATTTTGTCTCCCTGAACAGTTTGATCTGTGCTGACCTTGCCACCTGTTCCTGTCACAGACAAGGTCAAAAGGCTGTGTGGTGTCGGGTCAAACTGTTTACTACTCATTCATGAGGGAATGAAAAAATAGGCAAGTGTGTGTGAAACATTTATTAAAAAATCCCAACAATTGGAGTGTAAAATGATGCCTTTAGAAGTTAAGTTTTCACTGGCTTTACTATTACATGTTACCATTTTCAATTATCAGTGGAGGGAGGGGTAAGCTGTAAAATAATTTGTTATTTCCCCAAGGCATGAATTGGACCGATTTTTGGTGAGATAAAAAGGTGGCCAGATGTTAAAGGCGACACGAGTTGAAATTAATGAGGCACATGGGAAAGCTGTTCTTAGGCAACCCTTTCTGAAAGGTAAGAATGGTAAGCTAACATATCTTTACCCTGCAACTGGAATGAAAGCCGATGCAGGAGGTTTTGTCCAAGTCTTAAAAAAAATCGGAAAACCTCACTTGTATAAAATACTGCCAAAAATAATTTAAGCAGTACTTATTACCAATCCTTTAAAGATCACAAATTTGCTACTAAAACATCTATGCTAAAAGTATTCAGTGTTCTTGTGTTATTTCAGCTCCAGTTTTAACACCTATATTGTGACCTCTGTCCATGTCTGTAGAGGTTACCTTACCAGGAGCAGAATGAAAAGCTTGTACTAATCTAAAAAAAGAGTTGAAATTCTCCATCACTGCAAACTGGGATCACTTTTCAAAAGGCCAGTCTTTCAAGAAAGCAAATTTCATTCATTAAGGTATACACCTATGAGGATAGGTGTACACCTTATGATATATATGGTATATATATACGTCTCTAGATGGTATATGTCATATATATCATACCAGATATTACCTTTGGTAAAAAATGTGAGTTACGTATTTGCACTTAGCAGACATTTCATTTTATCTTAATTTAATGACTGTTTGGCAACTACTTACCATTTAGAGTAGAACGCGATCCCAAATCCATGTTTTTGTTACAGGTGCACTACTGAAGTTTGCATGAGAACAGTTGTCTTTCCTTGGGAATCCAATTTATCTTCCCTAATGTAGGCACCTATAACAAAATTAAAAATCACGCAGTTAATTCCAAAATTACAAATAACGCAGTTAGTTAATTCCAAAATGACAATCCTCAAATACTACCTACAATAGCAACCCCCTTTAGATTGCCTAAAATTCTGCTTAAAATGTTTTGGCTCGAGTAGCTGAAGTCCTCTCCATCGCTTGAAGCCTCTGAGACCAAAGAGCAGAACACCTGAGTTGGCTATGCCAGCAAGACGCATCCTAAGCACCCAGTGACTGGACTAAACCCTTCACCAAAGGCACTTACGATCACTGCTAAGTATCCACTAGAAGTTATTCCCCTTTTACTAAGTGTCTTATCTAAGAAGGTGAAACAGTTCAGAGCGAATGCACTGCACACACTTTCGGTTGCCGGCGCTGAGAAACCACAAACTGCAATCTTCAGTTCAGAACACAGGCATTTTCACATGCTGGGTTGTTTGCTGTTTTTTTAAGGCTGATAACATATTCCCAATCAGAAAAAAAAGAGGGCTGGTTCCATCTTTTAAAATGGAATGAATGATGCTGACCCCTATCATGACAGGATATCCCTACCATGATGGGAACATGATGGGGCACGTTTTTGGAGTTGTCAGTGGTTACTGAGCCTCAAACATAAAGCATGGGTACAAGCTGTAGCTCTAAATGGAATCCTTCACACAAACTGATTCAGCACAGTACTGAACATTCCGCAGTTACTGCCAGAAACTCATGTCTTCAGTGCTTTATTGCACTTCTAGTCCCAACTCACCAGCTACAAGCCTGAAAGCTGAGAGGCACCTCCGCCAATGTATTTTTTGCATGAGCAGTTACACAGACTTAAATAAATTTAAAAAAAAAAGGAAAAAAATCATGCCTAAGATACATGGAAACCACATATCGTGTGAAGGAAGGTAACATTCCTGCCCATGTTGGTGTGAAGTCACACAGCGTATGCAGCCAGCGGAACTGCTGCTCCAACCACCTGTTTTCTTCCAGCCACGCATTATTTGCACAGTTGCCGAATCACAGAATCAATTTACAGGTTGGAAAAGCATTCTGAGGTCACCCAACCTATCACCGAACATCACCACGCCAACTAGCCCACAGCACCAGGTGCCACATCCAGCCCTTCCTCAAACACTTCCGAGCGCGGTGACTCCTCCACCTCCCCGAGCTGCCCTTTCCCGCACCTCATCCCCCTCTCTGTGGAGAAATTCCTCCTAACGTCCCAAATTCCCGCAGCCCCCCCTTTCCTCTTGCCCTCCCGTACTGGATCTGCCATTCCAAACCCAACACCTCGCTGCTTTATCACGCATTTTTAGGAAGTAACAACCGTGAAGAGGACACCACCTACCTGCCGACGCTTCGGTCCCACGTTCAACACGGGCGTCTCTTCGCCGGTCTCGATCTTCTGCTCTCCGCACCCCGGCCAGTCACTGGCGGATCGGCACGGCTATCCCGATATCCCGNCAGGGTGCGGTGCGGTGCGGGGGACGAGCCGCCCGCCCAAGGTCATTCGGTGGCCGCGGGTTATAAATAGCTGGAAGGGGCCGCTGGGCGGGGGCCGGCGGAGCGCTGGGGCTCGGCGGGGATCCGGGCGGAGAGCCCGTTCCCGGCTGCCCTGCCTGAGTGCGGGCTCGTCCGTGTCTGCCAGGCGCCTGCGAGCTCTGTCTCCTCCAGGGGAACTCTTGCAGGAGTTCTGGCAGGGGTTGGAGTAATTTATTCGGTTACTTGGGGCCCGGCAAGTGTTCACGAGTCGCAGTTCCTGTTCCAGGCTGGAGTCCCCGTAGTGCGATCTCTGGGTCAGCCCATAGCTCCAGTCACCTTGGTCTGATAGATGTCTTAGTCTGCATAGAAGTTGGTTTTGTTTGCTAGCCAGTAAGATAAGGTGGGAAGAAATGGTCGTGTCGTGGCTACTGGCAGTGAACTGACCTTAAACGCTCTGCGTTTGCATGCCATTCGTCCACTGTCATTTATAACTCTTGCTTTGCTTTCGCCTGTGCCACAGGGATTCCATACGTGGCAAGGAATTCGCTGTGAGGTCTGGGTGCGATGGCGAGCCTTCTGCGTGTTGCTGTCAGTGGGTGCTCAGCTCCCGGTTTTGGCAATGTGTTACCGCCGAGGGCTCGTTCTGCAAAGATGCCGTGTTTGCGCATGTTTAGAACACACCGCCTGCTCGGGTCTCAGGCGGCTCCAAAGCCAGGTAAATTGATTAAAACTATTGGAAGTAATCTGTTGTTTTGAAACATGAATATAAATTTTTCCTTCTTTTTTTTCTTTTCTTTCAGATCTGCATTAGTACAGAAAAGACTTAAAATAGAAATCTTGTCAGCAGCATACTTGAGTCAGTTGCAGCACAATTTTAGGTTTGCTTTATAGGGCTTACACAAAAAGCGTTTGTATTTATTACGAATACTTTGGATCCAAATAGGTTTTATGCCTGGAGGGTCTGAGATCCTGTTAACACTTGAGGAAGTATTTAAATAAATATTTTTCTTAGTTAAAAACCTGAGCGTCCCTAGAGTTTTTAACAATGCAGCACTTGGTATGCATGTGAGGGAAAATACAGACCTCACAAAGAGAGCATCTGCAGGCATGACTATGTGTGGATGTAATTATCCCATCAAAAACAGCCCTTTTAACTTTGTTCAGGAAACTGTTTTGTTGTAACACTTTGAAAACCTATCTGTATCTTCACATGTAGGGTTTATTAGCGTATTTGTACTATGTATGTACATTTTAGCAGATAATGGACAAGTTCAGTTATTTTGAAAGGAAAAAGGAATGGCAAAGGGGGCATCCTTGTTTCCAGTTTCTGATATGAGCCTGGTATATGAAGATCAGAACTGACGTTTTTTTCCTCTCTTCTATGCTGTGCATAGTCTGTCTCCAGCTGGAAGACTGGAGAATACATAATGTTGGTTTAATGCTGGTTTTGCCCATTAATACTTCCTGGATCATGTCTCCCTTGGAATTTAGAGACCCTGCTTCAGTGCAGATCTGGACTCTTAGTCTGCAACAGATTAATGTGTAGAGTTGTACTGATTGCACACACGATGTTTGATTCTTCCAAATGTAGACAGCAGGTCTGTCATTAGATACTTTAGATATGAAGAGTATTAGGAAAGTAGTGCTTTTTGGGAACAGAAGTGTCTGGTTGTGAAAACATAGGACACAAAATTAGCAATTCTGAGAAGCCTGCGTTGCGCAGAACTTCTGGCAGTACTAACATGAGGTGGTGTATTTTGTGGTCCTTTCAACTTGGTGACTGAAGATTTTGGAACTTCTGAAGAAATGTGATGAGAGGAAGTCTCTTTATTCTGAGGGCTCCTGATGATCTGTATCCTGTGGCTTTTTACCACAGGGGTATGGTGACACCTGAATTTATTTGCCCTAACAGTTTACAATGTTCCAAATTTATTTTGCTTTGTTAAATATCTGAACAAAAGAGACATCTGTCAGTCTTGATGTGTCAAATTGTCCCTTGGTTGGGAGTGTAAACTGGGACGGATGAAACTGAGTTCAAAGTTCTTTCTCAAATGTCCCAGGTAAGTGCCCTTGTTGTTGTTTGGGTTTGGAGTCAATCTTTTTGTTTGACTTTGACCACAAATTTGATCGTGAAACTGGAGAATCTTTTCAGTTTTGCAGAAGTTGGGGTGCTATCTGTGTGTGCATTTTCTTGTTTTTAAGAATAATTTCTGAAATTTTTTTTTCCAGAAGGATGGATATTTCTGATTAGTATAATTTGTTTAAACATTCTGTGCTGCCCTTTCTAATCTGTTGTGTGGAAGCCGTTATTTAAAGATTAGTAGTATTCATGAAATGCAGTTATTTAATATGGAGAATTACAAGTTTGATAGTAATTTGGTTGATAATTAAGCTGTCCTTGTAGTTCATTTTGGTAACATGTGATTCATTATTCAGTAGAGGGCAAACCTAGGATAAAAGAACAGTTGAATTAGTAGCAGCAGTACTGCTTATGTTTACTTTTTAAGTTCTTTTGAATCAAAATGTAGCAGCATACAAAATACATTTTATTCTTTCAGAAATTATCTTTGATTATAGTAACACGTGATAAAATCACTGCAACACTAAAATTAAGTTTTCTGAAAAGACTAGTTTTGCAGTAATTCTTCTTAAACCAGTAGTTATTACTTTCCTTCTCAGATTAGCTTTCATTTTGCCCAGGGTATGTTATGTGCAAAAGTAGCAGCTGCTTGAGGAGTGAAGAGATTTGGAGTCAGCTGGAAAGTATTCTTGGAGGATGGATAAGTTTCTTATTGCTATTTATTTTGCTGCTGCTTGTTTATAAGAAGAAGGAATTTTCATATAGACGTCAACAAATATTCCTGTAACCTTTCTCAAAATGTCACTAGCACCAGATGCTTGAGAAACAGAGGCAAAGGATAAGGTGTTTAGGTTAGGTGTTAGGTGTACAGGGAGTCACAGACCCTGAGGTTCCCGGTATACTTCCAGACTGATTTATCTGACAGCTCTGTGACTTGTACTCACTCTGTCCTGGGATTTTTAATATCTTTTTTATTTTGATGGTTACTTCTCAAAATTTCCTGGATTTTTTGTAAGCCATGCAGAGCTTTTAAACCACTTTATTTTCAATTACGTAATGCTCTAAATAAGCTTTACATTGTTTATAAACAGGAGACATTCTCCTTTAATTTCCATTTGGGGTTTTTTTGTGATTCCTTGTTTCAGTAAGAGGAGGGACCAGGTGTTTGTTTAATCTTCTGTACTATGTTTTTTTTTTCTTTTTGCCAACATCATATTGCTGTTCTTCGGAATATGTCCTCTTCAGAACAGGTGAGATGGTTTGTTTAAGGTTATTAGAGTAACATAAAAAATAGGCAGGTTCCATATTCTGTTTTTCCAACCCAGGACATGTGGCATGTAGTCAAAACTTCTCCTTTATCTTTCCGCTGTGTCTGTCTCTAGTATTTGTTGATAGTATTTTGCTGCAGCCTACTTCCCACAGTCATGAAAAGGAGGTTAAAAAGATGTATTTTTTCACTGTAGTTTTAGCTTAGCGTCCTCTTTAAGATTCTTGTAGGTGGTAGTTACAAGAATAAAATCAGTTTTATAGCTGTTTACTTGAAATAAGGACATATTTGTCCTCGTTACACAATGAAGGTAAGGGGATGAGAAATAGTGTCTTCCTAATACATCTTCTAAATTCTAATGTACTTATAAGCCATACTAAGCGTTAATTCCTTTTTAAAGCCTGTGATATTTAATGATTCTGCTTTTGATAGTGCCAGAATCCTATTGTTGATTTTTTTTGTATCAAAAAAGTACTGTGTATCTCCTACTCCTTGAACAATATATTAAATATCCTCGGGACTCAAAAAGATGCTCCAGGTATGTGTGTATCAGTTGGTATTTGGAAAATGTTCTTGATGTCATAAAGCAGTAAGTCACTGAAAGAAGGCAGTTCATAGAGTTACCTGACATGAGGAATGAGAAAGGCAACTTGGAGGCTTCACACACTCATGCAGTTTTAAACCCATAGGAAGGATAGCAGATGTACTTCCTCAAAATAAAACCTAAATCAAGATCCTAAATTTATAATTCTATATTTTGATCTTTCAAAACTAATGACTTTAATGAAATTGCTGAGTTCAAAAAACTAAATCTGTGTTCGTTGTGTAGCTTCTTCCAAAAGTAGTATCCATCATACCTTGTTGTCTGTGTCATCACAGAGGGACAGCTGACACAGCCACAGATTTATGGCTAGAACACAGAGTAAATTTATTTCCATTACCTCGATAACAAGGGATTCTCAAAGCAGCACCCGGGCAGAGAAACAGGATGGGAGTCACAAGCACCAGTAAATCATCGCCAGCCTGCTGTTCACACAGGCTTAGCAAGAGTTATTTCCAGCTGCATGGTCACTTGAGTGATTTACAATCGTCCTTACGGGTCTTCTACTTTTTAACCCTTTCCTTCCCAAACCTATACTGAAGTTTTAATGTAAATCTTTGTTTTTCAGTTTACAACATCCATTCCATTTTGGTACTGAATGATGTGAAAGCTCAGGGTGCTCTATTTGAAAAATGTCCTATACCGGCTCTAGCTCAAGTCTGGCAAACTGACATCTGTTTGCTTATGTATTTGTTTCTGCTTCTGTATTTACTGGTTGGTGGAGGACTGGTAGTGGGACAGATGAGAAAAGAAGATGAGAGGCAAATGAGACTTGTTGAATGTTTGTCTTGGATTTGATCTTCCCAAGCATTGGAGGAGAGCACAGTATTCAGAATTGGTCTCTGATCATTCTGCTTACTATATGAGGTGCCAATACTTTTTATCTGCAAAAGTTTTGCCTATTGTATGCAAAACATACAGCAATGTGAAAGAAAGAAGAGAGAAATGAGGAAAACACTTGGCATCTAGCAAGTGCATATTCCTTTCCTTCCTAGCCATTTACTCTTCTGTTCTGGTATTTATACAAAAAGCAAATGAACAAAAAGAAACCAGAAGCATGTACTATCATTTGAACCTTAGGAGCTAAAAAAGATTATTTTTTTTGCTTGAGAAAAAGTATTAGTCATGTATCTGTGTTTAAATTTGCAGTTATCTTTCTATTCTCTGTATGCTATAATTTATTCCCTCCCTTGCTCCCTCCCTTGCTCCCTCCCTTGCTCCCTCCCTTGCTCCCTCCCTTGCTCCCTCCCTTGCTCCCTCCCTTGCTCCCTCCCTTGCTCCCTCCCTTGCTCCCTCCCTTGCTCCCTCCCTTGCTCCCTCCCTTGCTCCCTCCCTTGCTCCCTCCCTTGCTCCCTCCCTTGCTCCCTCCCTTGCTCCCTCCCTTGCTCCCTCCCTTGCTCCCTCCCTTGCTCCCTCCCTTGCTCCCTCCCTTGCTCCCTCCCTTGCTCCCTCCCTTGCTCCCTCCCTTGCTCCCTCCCTTGCTCCCTCCCTTGCTCCCTCCCTTGCTCCCTCCCTTGCTCCCTCCCTTGCTCCCTCCCTTGCTCCCTCCCTTGCTCCCTCCCTTGCTCCCTCCCTTGCTCCCTCCCTTGCTCCCTCCCTTGCTCCCTCCCTTGCTCCCTCCCTTGCTCCCTCCCTTGCTCCCTCCCTTGCTCCCTCCCTTGCTCCCTCCCTTGCTCCCTCCCTTGCTCCCTCCCTTGCTCCCTCCCTTGCTCCCTCCCTTGCTCCCTCCCTTGCTCCCTCCCTTGCTCCCTCCCTTGCTCCCTCCCTTGCTCCCTCCCTTGCTCCCTCCCTTGCTCCCTCCCTTGCTCCCTCCCTTGCTCCCTCCCTTGCTCCCTCCCTTGCTCCCTCCCTTCCCTCCTTCCTTCCCTCCTTCCTTCCCTCCTTCCTTCCCTCCTTCCTTCCCTCCTTCCTTCCCTCCTTCCTTCCCTCCCTCTCTCTTTCTCTACCGCCTCCCCCGTCCTTTTCCTCTCTTCCCCTTCTCGACATTCCTGTGCTGCAAAAACTTCCAAAAGGAGAAAGGGAAGGTAGAATTTTAGTTCTTAATTTTTCTCATTGCTTATTGAAAAGCTTTTTGCCTTATATCCTACCCTAGAGCTACTTCCTTTCTGAAATTACGGTTAGTCTCTTTTCTCCTAACAAATTTCAATCTTCTAGGTTTCATTTCTACTTCTAAAAGACCAGAGAGCTCATTTCCACCGAGTTGATTTAGTGAAAATCAGAAGCAGGACTTTATTGTGTAGTAATTACAAGAGATGAAGAGAAAGGTCTCTTCAAATGACAAAGGGTAATTTTGAGTGACAGCAGCAGTTACCATAGCTGACAAGTGGTTAGTGCTGCTGTGGTAGGTATGAGTTGCACGCTGACTTTTAGATGTGATGTCTGCTAATGAAACAAATCATTACAAAATACTGTTATCTTTGTGGGTCTGTTGCTTTAGATGTGCATTTTCACTCCTGTTGTGACTTTATGTTCTTTTAACATATGCTTTTCTGAATTTTTGTCCTGTAATTAAAACATTTTAAATGTTGTGCAGCATATAAAATATCAAAGCACTTTTGTCTTTTAATTGTTACCATTTTATTAGTTAAATTTCTAAGCCAGCTAAAATAGAAAAAGAAGTAAAAATAACTACAATCATAGAATCATTGAGATTGGAAAAGTCTTTCAGAATTGAGTCCAAACTTTGAGTGAATACCGCCTTGTTAGTTAAACCAGAGCACAAAATGTCATGTCCAATCGGTTCTTGTAGACTTGTAGGGATGGTGACTAGTCCACCTCCCTGGGCAGCCCATTCCAACGCGTAATCACCCTCTCAGTGAAGAAATTCTTCCTTATCTCCAGCCTGAACCTCCCCTGGAAAACCTTCTCTGGCACATCAGTTAGAAGTAATGCACTTCATTGTCTGATGGTCTTTCATTCTGTCTTGTGGTTGAATGTGTTCAATTTTTTTTTTCCTTTTTAATGAGTTAGCAGGCTGAGAAGAGTATGTAGGTACTTAAGTACCAGTTCTTAGCAACTCTGTACTGTGTTTTCAGAACATTATGAGTTGATACTATCTTGAAAGTTCTAATCTAAAACATTTTTGGATTTCAATATTAAGTACATTATAGTCCAAGTTTTATTTCATGGATAAATTGTTTTGATATTTTAAAGTGTTAATCTCATCCCTTGAAGTTCTTATTTTTTAGTATGTTTTTAGCTTTGTTTTGCTTGTTTCTATCTTAGAGTGAAAAGGAGACCTTCCTAAAATATTAATTCCTTTTCTGGTATAAGTTTTTGTAGCACGATACATAGTATTGGTGGATAATTCAAAAGCAGATTTGTAATTTAAAGCAAACCTTTCATCCACCTCCTCCCCTTTTTCGGTTTCATGTTTTTTATTTGGTTGGTTTTGTTGTTGCTTGATTATTAATATGAGTGACTGCTTAGACTGCTCAAGTTATATTTCATTAATCTGTGTATATGTGATGTCTTGCAGAGTAATGTCACAATCCAGGTTTAATTCTGGATAGATGTCAGTGAAAGCTGGTATAGGATTGGTCCTGTGTGTTGGACTGCATGCTGTCAATGTAATTGAAGCAGTGTCATAATTTGATACATGGTTATTCTGCTTGAGCCTGTGTATGTTTAAATAATGTATTTAAACATATTTGGATCAGAGAAGTTTTAACTCCCAGATATCAGACTGGAAGCCCACAAATTGTGCGTGAAGAAAGTTAGGTGTTGTAATTTGAAAGCTTCAGCTAAAATTGATAAATATTAGCTTCAGCAGTTTCCTGGTGTTACTTAGTGGAGCTTTGAACAAGACAAGGAGATAATATTGAAGAGAAATACTACTGAAGAAGCTAGTAGATGGATATTCCGTTATTTTTCAGCTACTTCTGAATTCACATTTTTCATTTCTGTGGCAATTTTCAGAGTACCTGATTGATGTAGTTGTGCCTTTGAATGTACGTTGTCGTACGTATGTTATATTCATTAATAATGATTTGAGACAACTGTATTTTGATCAACATTAAAAACATGTTCAGTTAACAAGCAGTTCCACTGTTCAAGCTCGTTTGTTTATTTCCTCAGTAAAGTGGAAGTGGCTAGAGAGGGATTTAAATTCTTACCCAGGTAGAATGTGTTATCACCAGAACACCAGTGTGGAGATTGGAATTCCAGTTACACTATTGGAACTGTATAAAAGCCAATGGGCATTAATTGCACCAAACACTTGTTAATGCTTGTGTGGCTTATTGTGCTCACCTACTGATTGCTGAGAGTGCAAGGACCTCTAGGAAGATGGTATTACGTATTTAAGGAAATGTAAACTACGTACCTAGAAAACAGCATTCTGCTGCCCCTTCCCTTAGAAGGGAGAATTGCTAACTGTGACATGTCTGCATGTGTCTGTACAGCATTGAAGAGTGCCCTTCACATCAATTAAT
Organism: Pitta sordida; assembly: GCA_013390025.1. NCBI lineage: Eukaryota > Metazoa > Chordata > Aves > Passeriformes > Pittidae > Pitta > Pitta sordida. The sequence continues at coordinate 1,875 of WEKX01016731.1, read as the reverse complement.
TTGTCTGTGGTACAACTAATGCTGCCTTATCTGCCACTGTTACAGGAATTCCTTATAAACAGCTGACTGTAGGTGTGCCCAAGGAGATATTTGAGAATGAGAAGAGAGTGGCTCTATCACCAGCTGGAGTTCAAGCCTTGGTGAAACAAGGCTTTGGTGTGGTGGTGGAATCTGGTGCTGGAGAAGCTTCCAAATTTTCTGATGACCATTACAGAGAAGTTGGAGCAAAGATCCAGGGGACCAAGGAAGTCCTGGCTTCTGATTTGGTTGTGAAAGTAATTGCTTTATTAATGTATTTCCTATTATGTTCTTTTTAGTTAAATGTATAGATAATTTTTTTCTAATAGTCTGCTGAAAGTTCAGTAAATAACGTCCTTTAAATTAATATTTTCCATTCTCAGTTCTGATTCAATTACAGGTATTTTTTTACTATATCTCAGATGTGCATCTAGATTAGGAAAAAAACAGTAAATGGTAGTGTTGGAAAAATGGGATAATTTCTTAGCAAGTTTTTAACTACCTTGGGGTGGTTTTCTAGAGTGAAGTAGACTAGTTCTGAATGCTAATCAAATGAGATTAAAATTAATAACATATGACTCGAGTTACTCTTTGGATAGAGTTTCTTGGAGTTTTGAAGATAAAAGTTTCTGATTTTCTCAATTCCACAACACTGTGTATCAAAAGTATTTGTAACTAAATGAGTTATCGCTAATTTGGGAAACCTACTAAAAGTGAAAGTCTCAGGATGTACAGTCATGAAGGAACAAAAGAAGTAGACCTTAAATTTGAGGCTTCCTTCAGTTGCTCTATTTGAAGTTATCCCATGAGGATTGACCATAGAATTTCTTTGAGCTG
>WEKX01016728.1:144599-167014 GCA_013390025.1 Pitta sordida | reverse complement strand
TATGAGATTTAACAAGACTAAGTGCCGGGTTCTTCACTTTGGACGTAACAACCCCATGCATCGCTATCGACTGGGGGATGAGTGGCTGGAGAGTGGTGAAATGGAGAGGGATTTAGGAGGAATGATTGACAGGAAGCTTAATATGAACCAGCAGTGTGCCCAGGTGGCTAAGAAGGCCAATGGCATCCTGGCCTATATTAGGAACAGTGTGGACAGTCGGAGTAGGGGATTTATCCTTCCCCTGTTCTCGGCGCTGGTCAGACCACATCTTGAGTACTGTGTCCAGTTCTGGGCTCCCCAGTTTAAGAGGGATGTTGAGCTGCTTGAGAGGGTCCAGAGAAGGGCAACAAGGATGGTGAAGGGACTGGAGGACAAGCCCTATGGGGAGTGGCTACGGGAACTGGGGTTGTTCAGCCTGGAGAAGAGGAGGCTCAGAGGTGACCTAATTGCTGTTTACAACTACCTGAAGGGAGGTTACCACCAGGTGTGCATCTCTTCTCTCAGGCTGACGACCCCAGAATGAGAGGACATGACCTTAAGCTATGCCAGGGCAGGCTTAGACTGAATGTTAGGAAGAAGTCTTTCACAGAGAGAGTGATCTCTCATTGGAATGGTCTGCCCAGGGAGGTGGTGGAGTCGCCATCCCTGAAGGTGTTTAAGAGAAGATTGGATGAGGAGCTCAGTGACATGGTCTAGTTAGTGGGGAGTTGGACTGGATGATCCTGGAGGTCTCTTCCAACTCGGGGTGGCCTGTGAACCTGTGTACATGTGAATCCCTCAGTTGGCCATATTCATTAGAGAAGAAAAGGGTGATATGAGTATAAATGACTGTGGTGGTTTCACTTTCTTTTGGCTTAGATAAAAATGGTTCTTACATATGAGAATACATTTTTACTCCTTTATTCCTTAGAAGGCATAAGCAAATGATAGTATGAAGCTTGTAGTTTTTTGACTCTTACATTCAGAGACAGCATTTCTTGAGGTATTTATTCCTTATGTGAATGGAATGGTGCTTAGAAGAGCTATATCTGCAAGGTAAAATCTTTTTTCCCCCCATATTCTGCCTTCAGAATATTCAGTATATGCAAATAGAGGCCACTGTACTTTTCCACAATTTAATGTTTAGTAGGAATTTTCTCAGCTTCTGAAAAATAAAACGTGTTGCAATCTTGCAGATGACAGAGAGTTCTGCAGAGCTCTGTTAGGTGTTTCTAGGCCTTTCAGAAACAGAAATTTTACTGAAATTTGCAAAAAGTGTGTAACTTTAAAGAGGTAAGTGTGACATATACCTTGTACCAGACTTTCTGAGTAAGCCACAATTTAGGATTGAGAAAAATGTGAGTCCAAACACTCCAACCACCAGGGAGTAACTTGTGAGATCAAGGTCTAGCAGGACAGACATCTCAGAATCTTTCACCAAAACATGATGATACAGCTGACTATTTCATAGTAGAACAACACAGGGAGAGTTATTGTTTTTTATCATGTCCTTCATTGACTGTTAAAAATTTAAGATGGAAAATAGTCTGTATCTGACACATGATAAAGAAGCAATGAAGAAAGTGGTGTTATGAACTAGCAATCACCCAAGTATCTTCAAAGAGATAAGTGGATGACATGTGAGCTGGGCACTGGGCAGTTGTAAAACCAACTCAGCAATTACTGGATAAAAAGTGCTGTAAAGACATGCTTGCACAATTCTTGCACTTGATGAAACATGCAGTGCATCAGATATTTGGAGGCTGAATAAGGAAACAAAAAGGATGCAAACTATTTTGCCCATTTAAAGGCAAACAAACAACTACAAAAAAGCAATTAAAATTACTAATTTAAAAACTAAAGTAAAACAAAACACAAACCCACCAAAATGACCTTTTTGTATGCTGGTGTTCAAGGATTCACATGCTGGAATTAATTGGAGAACTGGAATAAAATGGTATAGGGTCCAGCTCTTCAGTCTGTCATTTCACATCCTAAAGGACTGTCCTTTGCTTTCTCTTCTCTGTAAACCCAAGTAAGACTAAAAGAAGTTCACTCACCTCCAAGCAGCTTTGAATCCACTTGGCTTTCAACTTTATGAACCAAATCCTACAACATACTGATATGTTGTATATATACTACGGATATGCGTCATTAGTAAGAAGCTTATTTACTTGAGATGGTCTATAAACCTAAACATGAAATTCCTGTGAATCTAAGATTCATTCACCGAAGTAAAACAGCATGGCTAACTAGCAGTAGTTTGAGGATTTCTGTGACCACCCGACTTCAAACTCTGCTGCATGTGTTCTTAACTCCCTGCATGCAACCACGTCACTGACTGCCAGTCAACTGGACACACAGGAAGGAGAAGCTTCATGTTTTGAAAAGTAAGATTTTAATGGTCTGGAAGCTTCAGCTAGCTTTGCATGTCTCATGACATAATGACACTCCCCAAATCTGCAATTATGAGCTTAGAAGCTTGTACTGATATTGGAAAAGACTCTGCTTTCTGATCATTATCTTCTCTGACATGATAGGAATAACTGGTAATTCTTGGACATAATGATGTACAAAAAGGAACCTAAATCTCCACCTGAAGTCATATCTGCAAGCTTCTCTAATGTGTTGGGGTTGAAAGAGCTTCTAAAAACAACAGGACAGGAAGGAAAGCATGGTTAAGATAACCTAAAATCAAGACCCTAGTTTAAACACTAATAGAAATGGTCTTAGAGAGACTTTTTCAGAGAGTTCTTGGAGGTCAGAAATAGTGTTTAGGCTAAAGCCGCTCTAGAAGGAATCTGTTCTTTGTGCCCTGTTCAAAATCAACCATCTTTTCTGTTATAAATAGGACTCATTCTCTTGAAGGCTAAATATGAAAGAAAAAACGCAAAAGTTTTATATTGGAGAGGGCATTATAAGGAAGGTCACTTTATAGAAAGCATGAAATTTAATTTGGAGAAGAATGCTAATACCAGCTATATGAGATTGTGAGGAAGCTGAAAACAGCATATGTTCTAATATTGTCTTTTATTGATTTTGCTGCCAACATCCCACTTCAACAATGTTACAGCCGCACTTCAGGATTCTTAATGGAGGGAGATGGAGAAAATCAATATACAGAGCTTGCTTCTGCTTCCACTGAAGTCAATGTGAGTTTCATTATTAACTGCAATAAGCAGAGGACAGAGTTCAAACTGTTTCATCACTTTGTTTGTTTATTCTTTCCCTTTTTATTTAACCTCCTAAGGGGCAATGTGTATTTTTATCCTATGTTTTACAAAAGTCCCATTTAAGTAGGGCAATCTCCTATCAAACTGTAAGTTTACATGTTCAGAAATGGTGTTCTGCTTTGTGAAACCTAATGAAAAATTATAACCTGCATCCTGAACTGGGGAAGTTGTAATAAAAGATATAGGATTTGAAATAAATCCTAATAACAAAATCATTTCTTTCTTAAAAATATTTTCATTTTGATATAAAGCAAATAAAAGCAGTTTAGCTTTCACTGACTTGTAAAATATTACTTTCACTGTGCATTGTTTTCTCTATTACAAATAGAGAGGATGCACCTGAACTTCTTTTTGCTATTATTTTAATTCTACTTACACAAAATGAAATATGTTAAAATTATCTCCAAGAATTATAAGCATCATCTTCATTCCAGCAACATGCTGTTAATTTTGTTCTAGCATGAATGCAAAACGTATTTTAACATGCTGTCAGAATAAGACACTAAGACTGTCAATAAAATAACACTAAAATAAATGTAAATTTAGATTGCTGTCACAAGTGCCTGCTTGGTTTTCTGAAGATGTTAGGTTGCTATAGCATTTTCCATAGCAACTTTGCATCTTATTATATAAATAATCCCTCAGTGTCCTTAAAGCTTACTAAAAACAGGATTAAATCCATTCTCATATGTAATGATCCTGCATAAAACCTTATCAGTATGAAATACCCAGAAAACGTGATAAAATATAATCTAGATAATAGTATTCCTGGCAGTTGAAAAGCATCAAAGAGCAATAGACTTGTTTGGTAGTAAACAGGATATCTTCCTAAAGCCCATATTAGGAAAACGCCTTTGAAGCATCTGTTCCCTCTAACATTTGGAAGTTAGATTAACTACTTTACTGCTGCATCTAGAAGACCCACACAGACCTTCATCCCAGAGTCTATATGTTGTACACGATCCAGAGGAACTGGCTCAGTACCTGGGACAGGACAAGTCTGGTTTTATTCTCCAGGGAAGAAAGGTTGAGCAACTACATTCAGCCCTGATTCATTAAGACTCTTCTGCTAAATTCAGATGCCCAAGAAGTACTATTAGAGCCAATGGACTTAAAACCAGGCCCCTGTCTACATGCTTCTTGAACTTCAGACTATTTTTGTAAAAGCTTTGGGAAAAATGGAATGCATTTTATGGCACAAAACTGGATCCTGCTTGATGATAACAGCTCTAAACTAGTGTACTGTGAAGGACACTAGAGCCGACTTTTCCCAGTATAAAGGGAGTAATCATCTTGCGCTGCTTTCTAGTGATCATCCCTGATGGTCCCAGGGAGAAAAACTGATTGTTTGCTATGTCCAGAGCATTTCCATTCAAAGGGAAGTTACTCTGCTCACAGAGTTCAAAGAGGCTGTTCAGCTGATTCCCTGGCCAGGAGAGTGTGTAGGTATGGTGATGACTTAGAGCTTCACATTTTAAAAAGATTCTTTTCTTTGATTTTGCTTCTAAAACCTGGTTGGTAGTTTCTGTTAACAGGGTTTATTTTCCTCTTTATATCCCTTTATATGTTTATCACCGCAGGGCTAATTATGACAATGGCAGCTGATGGTGAGCTATGCTAGCCCATTAGGTCATGAAGTAAATACATTTTTTTATTTTAAGTTATTTAAGTTACCTTTATCGATAAGTATTAAAAAGGCTAACGGGCAACTTATATATATATAATATCACTTTCATAAAACCTGATGCCAAGAAAGTATGAGATGGAGGGGTAATAAGAGAAAAATAAATCAGACTTTTGTTTAAAACAAATCTCCTGTAAACCCAAAAGGTTAGACTTTCAAGAAAGGAAGGGAGAAAGGAGGAAGAAGGTGTGACACGAGAGCTGCCATGACACTTGTCCAGTTGGGAAAAAGAAAAGAGCAAAGCTAAGCTCCACACAGCTGGGGCTCAGTGATTTTTTTCCAAAGTTTTAACAAGCTATATATAAAGTTTTCCTACCAATTTAATCCACCCGTAAGACAGTTTCCATTCCACGCGTTCATCACTGCCTCCGCAAAAGCCTTAGAGAAAGCAAAAAGAGGACTGAACTGCAGAGAAAAGATGAATAAGCATCACACAGATCACTTTGGTGTTGTGTTGTTTCAGGCCTTCCTTGAAAACTCACTAGGTTTGCAACTTTCAAGATAGACTTACAAACAATATCCCAAATCCTGTTTTATGCTGTGTGGACCAGGGTGTGATTTTCAAATACTGACATTCACAGGGACTTATACTCTTCCGTGAGATGGACTGCCCACTATTCATTTTGTCTCTTACGGCAAGTGACTTATCTGATACTGCAAACAGGGTAGATTAACTCAGGAGAGAACTAAAGATCAAGGCTACTGGATCTGCAGTTTAAGGCTGAAAAGCTTTTTTAGGTGTTCAAAAATTCTAACTTGCAAAGCACCGCCAACCTTCCATGTTCAAACTAGGCTTGCACTATATAACTTGCAATTTATTATTTCTGCACAGTCTCTGAGACATTATTAAGCTACTTCATCACAGGTAACACAATGGTGGTGAAATGCTCCAGGGGCAACAAATGAGTAGGCTATCACAAGTCTGTTGATCTTGAGAGACCTCTGTACCAAGGAACTTATCATTCACCTGGACAGAACAGACTGTAACTGAATGAGAGGAAGCATTGTTGCCTCCATCTGATGGTAGAGAAGTGAGATCACAGAATCACAGAATATTCTGAGTTGGAAGGGACCCACAAGGATTATTGAGTCCAACTCTTAAAAGGCACCACTGCCTCCCTGGCGGGAATCGAACACTGGGTCTCCTGCATGAGAGGAGGGGACACTCACCACAAGTCCATTGAGTAGTCCATGCAGGAGGCATGTGGTGGAGCTCAGATTTGGCCTAGAGCTCTGGGATCCCAGTCAAAAGTCTTAATCACACAACCATCCTTCCTGCATCCCTGTGCAAGCACAGTGAATTTTGTTCTTTTCTGCAGTGGCAACTGCAGTCTCTTGTAGAAGTTGGAGTTGCTAGAATTCATGGCATGTTGCCATGAACTGCAAAAGGAAGAGATTAACCCGCCTCCCCTTGCAGTAAAATTACAGGTGCCTTCTAGGCATAAACCAAACTCCAGCTCTTCTCTACAACACACATCTTCACTTCACTAATTCTTAAAATTACTTTGGAGGCTTTTTCATGTGGTTCCTTTCTCCCGGTGCCAGCAGGTGGAAGAAGCATCATCCATAAATCCTGATCATTCTGAAGATTTTTGTATATCCTCTAGACTCTGGTACTGAAGCTCTTTCTTCCCCCTTGAGCTAATGCTTCAGTAGCTGCGCCTTGACTTTAAAATGTATTAACTGAGTTGCCAATCATCATTATTATTTTCTCTTAGCAATCTCCCAGCTTTACTTCAGCAATCCTCTTGTCCCTTTCAAATTCCAAAATCCACATTGCAGAAAAATCACTGTTTAAAGGCTGAATTTTCGGGAAAAAAACCAAAATAAAATTCTAAAGTAATAGCTGATCCCACAGGTGGGATTCTCTTAGTCTCAAGTCAGCCTTGTGCCAGCTTTCCCTGTAATGCAAGTGTCTGTGAAACCGGGACGATTTCTTATGAACTAGGCACACACAATAGTTCAATCAATTTACTGGATTCCCTAAGGGGTTCTTCAGTGTGTCCTTGCACCAGTTGGAGATGCTCCCCAACATAACTGGAAGACTCCTGAAACTACATTTTACCAAGACAGAATGAGGTCTTAGAACCGGTCCTAAATTGCTAAATTTAAGTAAGCCTTCTTGTACTAGTGATGACTTGACCAGGGGAACCATGGAAAAAGACCAGACACAGGTGTTGAAGCCTGGGGGAATTCTGTAGCTTGTTACAGCTTTAGGAATGATAACTTCCCAGAAGTCTTGTTCTCACTGTCAAGAAGGGTATGCTGAAAAATAATGTCCTCAAGAAAATTGGGATGGCAGAACAGGCAGTCCAGTGCTCTGGAAACATCCAAATCAATTCATCATGTCTCATTGCCTCAGCCACTTTTGGATTCAGAATTTTAAACCTTTATGTGTACATGCTGTCCTTGAATTCAAGAAGCACAATACCTTCTTTGTATTATTCAAGCCTTATTCTTCCCATGGTTACATATTTAGACAAATGTTTTAAGAAAAGAGGTTAAAAATAAAGTGCCAATGTTTTCTTACTGTTCAGTATTGTTTCTTAGTGATAAAAGACTCTTTTAAAGACATTCTTTGTAGAACAGAGGTTAATGTGAATACAAATAGCCCCTCCAGCAAGATAAAGTGGTGGTTCTGGAACTACATACTCAAAAAGAGAGGGAAAAAAAGAAACAGAGAAGGTGGCTAACACAAATCGTAATTTTAAGAAGATGCTAAAAGAGGAAGGAAAAATCACTTTTCTGTACATAAAAATGACTATGTATGCAGTAGGATGGATCAGCTCCACTGAGATCAAAAGACTGATGAATGGTACAACGAATAATGATGGACAAGTAGTCAAGTGTACTCATATTGGTAAATTTTGATTTAGAATGCAATGCGGTACTGTTTTGCTGCTCTTATCGCTGAGAAGACTCAAGTGTCCACATTTAAACAGTACAAATAAATTGAAATTATTCTGGATGGAATGCTGTAGAAGTCTCAGACATCAAAACTTTTGATAGAAATGTCCGTTTCCATGGAAGAAAACCAAACAACCTTTCCAATTTGTGATGCTACAAAAAGAATGACCAGCATAGTCCTAATCATGCAAATGCTAATACTGGCTATATTGGCAATTGTAACAATTCAAAATATTCAAAACAAAATAGAACCTCCTCTAGCATGCAGGCTGTATGTATTTCTGGCTCTGCCTTCCTGTTGTTAATTCAAATGACTTTCCTCCATAAGAGTGGACACAGTTAAGGGAAAAGGACTAGACAGTCATAAAACCTGTTAACTGTTAGCAGTTCCTTGTATCACAGAATCACAGTATTGATAAGGTTGGAAAAGACCTTGAAGATCATCTAGTCTAACCTATAATCCAACTAAACCTAACATCTAGCATCTAGATCATATCATTCAGCACCTCGTCCAGCCTACCTTCGAACACCTCCAAAGATGGCAACTCAACCACCTCTGTGGGCAACCCATTCCAAAACTGGATCACTCTTTCAGTGAAAAACCTTTTCCTAATATCAAGTCTAAACTTCCCCTGCTGAAGCTTAAGACTATGACCTCTCGTCCTGTCACCAGTGGCCAGGGAGAAAAGACCGACCCCCGCCTGACTACAACCTCCTTTTAGATAGTTATAGACAGCGATAAGGGCACCCTGAACCTCCTCTTTTCTAGACTAAACAGACACAGCTCCTTCAGCCTCTCCTTATAGGGCTTATCTTCCAGCGCCTTCACCATCCTTGTTGCCCCTTTCTGGACTCCCTAAGCACTCAATCCCCAGCCTATAGTTCTGCTTGGGGTTGTTACGTATAACCAAAATGCAGAACCCGACATTTAGACTTGTTGAAACTCAGCCTATTGGAATCTGTCTATCTCTCCAGTCTGTCCAGGTCCCTCTGCAGGGCCCTCCTACCCTTTAACAGATCAACACATGCTCCGAGCTTGGTGTCGTCTGCAAATTTACTCATGATAGACTCAATCCCATCATCAATATCATCAGTGAAGATGTTAAACAGGACAGGGCACAACACCAACCTTTGGGGAACACCACTAGTAACTGGTCACCAATGAGATGTGACACCACTTACTACCACTCTCTGGGCTCGACAATCTAACCAGTTCCTGATCCAGTCTGCAGTGACATACTGTTTCAGCTTCACACTCTGTTAATGTTGTCTGGAAAATTCAAATCCACACAATTAGACCAGCAAAAATTAAGGCTGCCCTTTACAGGTTCTATTGTTGCATTTTTCTTCCAGGAAAAATACTAAGTCTCCCCTCGAGAGAGATATCATAGTAAAAAATTCCTTGCTAGAATTATACTCCTTCCTTTGGTCTTTATTTCTGGTCATTAGACCTTACATAGCATCTTTTCATAGAAGACAAAGTTTTTCTCTATGTAAGCTTGAATCCACACTTTTTGACTGGCATAAAAGGACTTGAAACTATTTAATGAATGAAATTCTTTCCTGTCTTAATATGGTGCCTGTATGAAAAAGACTAGATCAGAATTACTCTAATGGAGACTCTCAGTTTCTTTCCCTATTACTCCTTCCTTGATTGTCTTCCTTGAAGTTCACTGCTGGGTGGGAGTTTCCAGACGTGCTTTGGCTTCAGCTCCTGTAAATTTTCTCTCTGTAGATGAGTGTCTAAACAAGCAAAGCCTTTTTAGCTAGTCACAAATTTACTAGCCGAAATCAAGAAAGAGAGTAAAGAATACATCCAGATCATGTTACCAGTTAGTAATCCAGTCAGCTTCTGAGCCACGCCTTGGTTTACACTCTGTATTGCAGTGTATTTGTAAAAGGTTGGAATAGTTGCTTTTCTTTATTCCCATTACCCTTGGTCTTTTATTCATGATACTCATCTAGTGAGTGTCAATTCGCGCAGAATGCAGTACCACGTAGTGAAATAGAAGTGCACCATGTAAAAAAACCCCACAGTTAAAATGGCATGGTTTATGAGTGATAGAGATTAGAGATTATTATGTCTTTGTTGAAAAGCAGGACAAGGCTTAGAGAATACTGACCAAAGCATAACTTCAACTGGTCTCATAATAAGAGATTGTTACAACCACAGAATGAAATACTATCATATAAGACTGTAGAATCACAGAATTAACTAGGTTAGAAAAGACCTTTGAGATCATGAAGTCCAACCTATTGCTGCTTGAGAGGGTGCAGAGAAGGGCAACGAGGATGGTGAAGGGACTGGAGGGCAGGCCCTATGAGGAGCGACTACAGGAACTGGGACTGTTCAGTCTGGAGAAGAGGAGGCTCAGAGGGGACCTCATTGCTGTTTACAGCTACCTGAGGGGAGGTTGCAGCCAGATGGGTGTAGACCTCTTCTTCCAGGCTGACGACACCAGAACGAGAGGGCACAGCCTCAAGCTACGCCAGGGGAGGTTTAATCTTAACGTTAGGAAGCGGTTTTTCACGGAGAGAGTAATTGCATATTGGAATGGGCTGCCCAGGGAGGTGGTGGAGTCGCCATCCCTGGAAGTGTTTAAGAGAAGACTGGACGAGGAACTTAGTGATATGGTCTAGCTGGGGGGTGTAGGGCTGGATGACCCTGGGCCCCTTCCGGCTCGGAGCGGCCTGCTAGACTGTGAGGCATCTAGGTTGGTATTACGCTCTTGGTCACTGTACGGGTATTAGATGGTGAGTTGGACTAGATGATCCTTGTGGGTCCCTTCCAACTCATAATTTTCTGTGATTCTGTGTGATTCTATTACCTAACACCACCTTATCAACTAAACCGTGGCACTAAGGGCCACATCCAGTCTTTTTTTAAACTCTGCCAGGGACAATGACTCCACCACATCCCTGGGCAGCCAATTCTAATGGTCAGTCATTTTTTGTAAAGAAGTTTTTCCTTACATCTAGTCTAAACTTCCCTTGGCATATCTTAAGACTCTGTCCTCTCATGCTTTCACTGGATGCCTGGAAGAAGAAACTAACACCCACATGGCTACAGCCTCCTTTCAGGTATTTGTAAAGGGTGACAAGGTCTCTCCTGAGTCTCTTCTTCTCCAGGCTAAACAATCCCAGCTCCCTCAGTTACGCTTGTGTTCTAGACCCCTCAGCAGCCTTGTTGTCTTCTCCAGATGTGTACCTCCAGGTCACTTTCTGCCAGGTTGCTCTCCAGCCACTCTGTCCCTAGCCTCCCGCACTGCAGGCAGTTGTTGTGGCCAAAGTGTAGGACCTGTCACTTGGACTTGTTAAATATCATACTGCTGGATTTGACCCATCTGTCTAGTGTGTCCAGGTCCCTCTGCAGAGCCTTTCTATCCTCTAACAGATCAACACTTACTCCCAACTTGGTGTTATCTGCAAACTTGCCAGTGCTGGACGCAATCCCCTCATACAGATCATCAAAAACGATATCAAACAGGACTAGACCCAATACTGATCCCTGGGGTACACGGCTGGTAACTGGCTGCCAACTGGATGTGGCAACATTCACTACCACTCTCATGGCCTGGACATGCAACCAGTTCTTAACCCAGCAGAGAATGCACCTGTCCAAGCTGTGGGCTGCCAGGAGTTTGCTATGGGAGACGGTGTCAAAGGCTTTGCTGAAATCCAGGTAGACTACACCTACAGCCTTCTCATCAACCAGGCATGTCACCTGGGCATAAAAGGAGATCCGACTGGTCAGGTCCTAAATCCAGGCTGGTTAGGTCTGATCCCTTGGCTGTGCTGCATGTGCCGTGTGACTGCACTACAGATGATCTGCTCCATAACCTTGCCAGGCTCTGAGGTCAGGCTGCCAGGCCTGTAATTTCCCAGCTCCTCCCTATGGCCCCTCTTGTGGATGGGCACTACCTTGGCCAACTTCCAGTCATCTGGGACCTCCCCAGTGAGAATGCAATAAAGAAACAAGGCTTCCAGCCAAGGGCAGAACTGGAGAATTTTCACCATTATAAAACATAGCAGGTGACAGGCACCTCCTAGAGACAGCTTGTGTCATTCAAATAACTAATTTATGAGAGTTTAAAATAAGACACTGCCTTGTATAATGAGATATTAACATGTCACTTCCCATGTATAAGCTGTTTTTTGCTTTTAATAAAACTCCACCTGTATATACCTTACATTATAGAGGGATTTGAATTTACCTGAATCATCTACTCTCAGCTTTTTACTGGGATTGTCACCACTGTCATCATCAGACATTTCCATCTCCTCTTCCCGGCGGATTCCCATGAGTTGTTCACTGTGTGCATTTCGAAGCTCCTAAAACCGAAAATCACCTTTTGTCAATATTAACTTCCATGAAGTCATTACATATTATTTAGTATCTGTTTTTAATACTGCCCTGTTTTAATTATACATAATTTTTCATCGTAATCATATTTATTTGTGTATGAATATTTATAACAACAGAAGCATAGAGAATTCTTCCTGTAAAAGCACTGAGATTATCAAAGGTAATTTCAGGGAAAGGTAATCAGGGAAAACAAGAAGGAAAGTGACTTTCCATGTCAAGTGATCTTTAGGTCTGCTAAACATAGCAGAATGCTTTAACAGCAAGAATAATACTTAAAATGGTGTATAAAGCAGATTGATAAAGAGATTGTCAGACTGCTTAAGCTATAGCTAATTCTTGCTTCCCTCTTCCACTTCTTCCACTTAACTACACCTTAAAAGTGCCTTGTTCTTTCTGCTGATGGCAAAAGGATCTGCAGCCAGTGCAGATGGAACATTCTGTATTGAAGGAGTCTAAGGCTGACCAAAAGAATCTCACCCTCTGTCCCTATGCTCAGATTGCCTTGGATTTAAAAGACCCAGTCCCATAACACTGTCCTGAAAATCTTTGCATCTTGATCTAAAATGAGTGCCAGTATGGACAGCTCGGTCTCCGGGTGACTGTTGCAAGGGCAGGCAGGCAGGCAGCCTCTGCACATGTCGCTAGGAAAATGATCAGTAGGCATGCAGGCTTTGTAAGAGTCTAGACAGTCTTTGTTCTGAGCAGAAAAGCTGGCGCGGATGTAGCGACTGGCTTTTTAATGGCAGCACTGAGAAGATTGAGAGGACTCTATTTTGTCCTAATAATCCTGTCAGGTGTAACATGGGGATGCTGCACTGTGATTAGTGTAGGCTTTGTCCATCTGCAGACAGCTAATTTTTCTGCCAACAAAGAGCTTAATTCCCAAAGAGGTGGTTTGAAATCTTTGAAACAAGGAAGAGTCGCGTGGAAGGAGGATACAGCATTGAGGACTCCGACAACTGCTCTGTGCAATTAACAGTAAGCTGTCAGAGAGGGACTGCATGAAAAAAGGGAAGGCGTTTCTCTTGAGCTGTCCTCTTGGTTCACTGGCAGATCTCAAATATTCTGAAAAATCTATCTGTGCCCATTAATGCCAGCAAAGGCAAAGAAGATAATTAGTGGGTGTTTTACAGCAGAATAATTTCAAATTTTAGAAAATGTGATTAAAAAGGTAAATTGTCAATGAAAAGTGTCTCATGAAATCAGAAGCACCTCTGGAAGAAATTGGCAAGCTGTTTCTGAATTCACTATTGGAAAAGGCCATTTGCACTTTTTCCTGGGGAAATATCACTGCATACATGAGCAGACATTCACTTATATTTACTCCCTCATTAGGGGACAAATATCCTTGATGCGTCAATGCCTACAATATCAGTAAAGTCAATAATTTTCCGTGGAGAAAGCATGTGTGTATGAGTGTTTGCTTTGGGTTTGAGTTTCTAGCAGAGCTTTCATAAAATCAGAAAAAAAGGCAAGGTGATCAAGTAAATAGAAAATTATATCATGATTAGAAAATATGATATAAATTGAGGATATAATTTGGTATATTCCGTCATATTTCATATCTGAGAAACAGGGATTTCCAAAACATATTGGTTTAGCGTGAGCATTCACATGGGTTTGAATTATTTTAGTTGTCTTCTTAGAAAAACAAAAGGCAAGAATGTTTGAAAAAATGAGTCTGGATTAACATTTCTGTCAAGTCCAACTCTTAGACATTTCAGCTTATTAAATATTTAGAAACCAGAAAATGAATGACACACCACATCCCTTTACAGAAAGTAATTTTAAAAAGGGATGATCTTATCATACTTAATGTATAGCAAATCATATTTTCGTATTTCTCTAAAAGATAAGACGAACATCAACCCCCAACTTCCCAACTTTCAACTGAACAAAGGCTTTATCCACTATATATATGAAATATTTGTGAATAAAATGCAAAATACAGTTTGTACCAATAAATTATGCTAACATTGTATTTTAAGTGTCCCATTATTGAAGTAATTTGGTATTCACCGTAATAGAACTGATAATAAAGTATTCATTTGGTATTCATGTGGATGCTACATGTAGTGCCATTGGTATTCAACTGTAATTTAGCATTAGTTAATGGACACTTAAAACGTTATCCAAATGATTTATATCACAGCACTTCAGTGTTTCTCAAACTAAGTGTACAACACTTATTTTACAAGTGGACTACAAAATAATTAAACAAGTGCACCTTACCTGCTAAAGGTTTTATTCTGAGATAGAGAAAAATCATTTAGAGGACTGTGATAGTAATAATTTGTACTACATGAAAGTAAACCAAATGTATGTAAATTGCTCATATTAAAAAAAAAAAAAAACAAAAAAGGAAGAAGAGAGAAAACAAAGACAGCGGTACTTACTTTTTAAAATAGAGGCTCATAGCGTATATACTGAATTAAAAACTAAAGCTGGATGACCAAAACACAGGATGAGGTCTAGCATTTCCTTTGCTGCCACTTGCAGCAAGGGGAGTTAGAATCCCATTTACACTGTTTATGCTTAGGACAGTCACACATGCACTTGTGTGGTAGTATGATTACATTTATATTGGCTTCTTTGCAAACATAATACTTAGAATCAATACAAGTGATGTATATCCTTTTTTAAAGATAAACATAAAACAAATAAGAATGAATATGTCATAATTCTGGACTTAATATGCTTAAGTCATTATTTAGGAAAGAAATTTTCTATTTTATTTTCACTCAAAGTCATCTTATAATGACCATATGATGGCACAATGAAAAAAAAATCTGTGCTATAGAATACTTTTTAAAAACAGATCACGATGACTCCTAAAAAGATATTTTTTCAGGAATACTTCTTAATTCTATTCTTAGTTGAAAATACTGTTTCTTATTTCACTACTTGAGTTCATTATTTTAGATAGTAAACATAATCTTTCAATGATTTCCCAAATTTTGCATGAAAAAATAAAACCATATTGCTCTCTGTCTTCATGTTATTTAATGACAATTACCTAATGAGAGCAATGGGAGCAATTCGTATTGTAGATGAGACTGTAAATGGCCATCTGATTAACAGCTAAAATGATAGCTGTAAATATTGCCGAATACACTATGTCCAGCTACAATCACACTCGTTCTGTGTCAATCCAGCTGTGAGTTGATGGATAGAAAGTAAAAATAAAATCACCAACCTCAGAATGCTTTCGCCAAATGTCTATGTTCTTTCGCTGGGCTTTCGAGAAATGGTCCCAAGCTTTTTGTCTGGTAGAAGCGTTGAAAACGGCGACAATCTGCTCAACTTTGGTGAACAAGGAAGTCAAACAAGACAAGCAATTTATGTTGTGATCACTATAGAGAAGCAAAGCAAAGACACTAGGAGTCTATGGATGATGCTATTACTGAAACAACATCATCAATATCCATCCAATGATGTGTCTTTTGTACTTACATTGTATCATTGTTGGAGATGTCTCCCTTCAAGTCTGCCTCCATAACCTAGTCTACACAACTTACGACTACGTGCCAAAAACCAAGCATGCAGCTGCTTCCCCCTGATGTCTGCTACAAATCCCTCCGCTGACACATGCCTTTGCGTGTATGGTTATAGGGATGTGACTATAGAAATAACATTGAAGATATAAACCTGACATTTGTTCCCCTGCGGCAGCTGCATACAGATGAGCAGGCTGTACGAAAAAAAGCGTGAAAGACAAGCAGGCTCTGATTTCAAGGGTGACTACCTGATAGTGGGAACTTGTCAGATGGGAAGGGATAAACCATACGCTGACAATGCATTCTTTGACTGCAGGTGCTGCTTCTATTTAAAAGAAATGGGCTCACCTGTGGTAGATCATTCTGTCCTGTGTCCATGGCCTATATATGGTTATGAACGCACACATATGTTTTTGGAGTAAAATGAAGAAGAGATGTGAAATGGGCTTCTTTTATTCAATTCCAATGAATTTGTTCTGAACCCAAACATCAATATTTAGGTCAATTATCTAGGATAATTAAGATCTTTAAGTTTTTAGCTGTTTGTGCATGTCAATTGAGAAAGCTAGTCTCTCAACACTCCGTGCTTTCTCTTTACATCAGCTAGAAGCAACACTGCTTTTCCACAACAGTGACCTGCCCAAAAATGATTTGGCCAAGATGTAAGTTGCCTTGATGACAGCACAATTAACTGGAGGACCACCAAGACATTCAGAGTTTCTACAAATGTCCTGGACTGTGCTCCTGAAAGAGCAGCTGTACCAAGCTAAGAAAAACTGAAAAATGCTTCAACTCTTTGATAAGGTTCTTGGCTATTTAACTCTTTAGATTCCTGGCTTGAAATGATGTCCCATTTTATAAAGTTGCAGCTTGCAGTATCTCCTGCTTGCATCCCTGAAAAGTGGTGGCAGGAGCACTTTGGTGCCCTCTGATCTGGTCCCTCAAGTTGATCAATATCCACTCTCTTTCTTTCTGTAGGTCAGAGATGTAGAGAATCTTATACATAACAATCTATCCTTCCTAAAATGGTGAGTTCACCTACTAAAGCAATTTTGTATCTTTTACCTCTGAAAATTAAGCCCATTCACTTTAATAGGAGCATATCTAATCTGTTTTCTGTTTTTTTACCACTTTTTTTGGCTCCTTTGATATTCGTGAAGACTACAACAATTTGAATCACATATGGAAGTTTTTTCTCAGGGATGATTTACCTTCTAAAGTCATAGAAAATAAATGCAGTTGATTTTCTTGTAAATTAATATGTATATGTAGTTTATACTAATGAAATAATCTCCAAACTACTGCGATGATCTGATCTGTTTGTAATCCACTCAAGTTTTAAAGGTAAATGTGATAATTTCAGCCCATTAGAACTTGCTTGGACTGAAGAGTAGATGTATCAAGAAAGTTATGCTGTGTATATTTTTTCAATTAATTTGGAAAGAATGAAAATAGTAAAGCACTCCATTATTATGTGTATAGAAACTGTGGCCAGAATTTCATTACTATCACTGTGTTGGTAACCCAGGTGCTCAGAAAATTCTGCTTAATTAGCAATCTGTTTTCAGTTTGCAAATGGAAATTCAAGTGGAAAAGATTCACAAAGATATGAGGAGGAGCTGGTTTGCTGTTTTTTATTAAGTACTAGAAAGAATTTTGAAAAACATTTGAACTTTAAAGTGTTTATTTTCCATTACATGAGCAGGTGCTAAGATTTATCTGATCATTTCAGAAACTCTCCTCAATGGAAACAAAAGCTAGGAAGATATCAAGCAGTTTTTCTTGTATAACTGCAGGTGAAAAAAGTGAAGAACAGAAACGTCTTCACTTACTTACCTTTTAGGAATTCAAAAAACAATAGGAGGTAGGATAGCATGAGTACAACATGCTACAAAGCAAGGCATTTAAGAAAGTTTTACTAAATAGGCGGCTAGGGATAATAAAAAAGGGAAATGTAAAGGACAATACTAAATTAATATGTATCAAAGACCAACATTCCAGTATTCTAGTCAAAGAAATTGTCAATACAGCCATTTCAATATCCACAGCTATCTAGGCTATGAAGTATTGCAAATATCCACAGGTAACACCCAACATAAAAGGCCTCCAAGCATTACATTAAAGGTAAAGAGGACATGGTTTGATAGTAAAAGAAAGTGCCTTCACATCTTTTTGTACTGCATCAAAATCCTGCATTCACACATTATGAGATGGCAATTCAATAAAAATCTGTTCTGCCAGTTCACATTTGTTCATGTTTATGACCAACATTCAGATTATTGTGAGTTAGAAGGGACCCACAAGGATCATCGAGTCCAACTCTTAAATGGCATCACTGCCTTCTTGGCGGGAATCAAACCCCCATCTTGCGCATGAGAGGCGAGGACACTCACCACTTTACTAAAGTGAATCTTGCATCAAATTTGTATGTGTAAATCCTCCAGCAACACACAGCCCATAAGGATGGGAGATTCATTGCTAACAGGAAGCCATGAGAGGTTTATATTATCTGAGAAAATCTCCAGTGAACTCATTTTTTGTATGTCTGAGTAAGACTTGGCCAAAGAGGGGCTCCAAATTTTGGGTTGATATCTGAAGAATCTGAGAGAAAACATTGTTCCTGGTCTTGCTGGTGACCATGGTTTTCAAATTATTTCTTGATCTCCAGAAAGAAATTTCAAAAACTATCTTTCATATCTATATCTCTAAGGTATACTGAACTCTAAGATGTCAACTGTGACTACTAAGTAGAATTATTAAGTAACATGAAACATTCATGGTCAAACATCTGTTAGTGAGTTCTATGCTACATCAAATTTTCATTGACCATATGCAAAACTGTTTCCCTACTAAATTAGGATTTTAAAAACCACATTGTTCTGGAAGGGTCCGTAACATGTCATTGTTTTTCCTATCAATATAACTTACAGGCTGTAAATAACTGCAGCCTCCTTAATGACTTGTTCTGTGGCTGGTAATTTATGTGGCACTGCCCCAGTTTGGTTTTTTTTTCCTCTGGCAGCAAGGGGATTAGCAGCTCCTACCTGGGCCTCTGTCGCTGCCATGGAAATCAAGATCATACAGATAGAGACGTCACTGTGAATAATATATTTGAGAAAGGAAAAAAACCCCTAGTAACAGAAAGTAGATGGGCCAGAGCAGGGCCTCTGTGAAAAGCTGAAAGCCATGAAGACCACTTCCCCAGGCCAACCAGAGAAGGGGTGGAAATGTTCTTCCAGGCGTCTCGCTGCTGCTCATGGAATGGACCATGGTGAAGCAGACTGTCTGCCCGCAAACCTGTGGAATAGAGAGAGAGCAACCAGCGATGCAGAATCCACCTGAGGCCATGACTGAAGATGGAGAATCATGCTGCAACAGCTCCAGATGTTTTGAGAGCCCAGAAACACGATGCTGGAGCGGAGCTCGGCAGAGATCCTTTGGACAGACGTTTTGTGACAGAACTGCATTATGGTAGGATCTGATCTATGTACTTTGGGATGGGCTCATAATGACACAGTGGAGCCAGTACTTAAAAAACTGCATCCTGTGCTGTGACTCTCAGACAACAGAGAATGGAAGAGCTGTCGTCCCTGGGTCAAGATCTCACTTGGTAAAGGGTCATGAAAGACTTTATGGAAGGGCAGAGAGATGGTTCCTACCCTAAATCTGGTCAGAAATACCAACAAGCCTGGTTTTACCCCTATCCCTGTTCCACCTTTTCCCCCTGGAGGAAAAAGGGAATACGAGATCTGTTGTAAGAGAAGGAGAGGTGGGGGGGAAAGGGTTGCCTTTAAAATGATGCTTCTCACATTAAGCTCTGATCTTGTTAGTTAATAAATAAATCCTTTATATTCCTCACTTCTAGTTTGCCTTGTTTTGCCTGTGATAAGGTTTTTTCCAGTTTTTTTTCCTCCGGAGAGGTTGTGGGTGAATCTCTGGCATCCAGCCAGGGTCAAACCACGACAGGCACGTTTCAGACAAAGGATTACGTATTATCTAATTGCTTTTCTACTGTGTTATAAATAATTAGAAAGACCAAAAAAACTAAGCCTAGAGTGATATGCAAGTGTCAATGTAGTGCAACTACAATACACTTTATTAGAGCTGCTAGCTCATAGTAAGAAAACTAAAAGAAAGCTTAAACCTCGGTTTCTGCTGCCATAAAAGAAGCTACCAGGAAAATATATTCTTATCAAGAACGAATGTAAAAACAACAAGAAAAACTAGGAACAACTACAAAAGTGCCTTAAATGATGCCTGCAGATGTTGAACAGAAGACTGTATTAAAGGGAAAATGAGAACATCTCAAGGGCAAGAGAATATTTGATACAGATTATTTGAAAATTATACTACCAAAGAATAATAGAAATAAATGAGAGTCAAAGTCTAGCCTCATCTGTAGATTATGAGGTAGAGAGAACACTTTTAACCTGCCTTACTTTTATCAGGCAGACTATTTTAAGTGCATGATTGAGTGAAGGTTGAAATTTATCCTTGGGTTCAGGAGAAAAGAAGTACTCAATTTTTCCTTTGCTTATTACATTATAAAGTGCTATGCATATTATATTATAGTATCTATAACATATATAATTTATAATTAAAAAAAGGAAAATAGAAGCTGAAAAATAATGTGTTAAAATAAATCCAAAAGTCATTGCTGGCAGAAAAAATAATCAGATTTCATGTAGAATTTCACTCTAAATTCCACCAATTAGGGATACAGGATGAAAAGGGCTTTGCACTAAATTACTGTAAGTGTAAGAGTAGAATATATGACAATTTAGCTCAGAAAAATTCTATAAGAGTGCGACAGTTGACATGAAGGGTGAAAAGAAAAATTCCACCCATAAAATTATAGTGTAAAGGAAACTGTTACAGTAAATGCATAACATGCTTTTCAAATATAGATTCACAGCACAGGGAGGATATAGAGTTGGCATGGTTTGGGTCAGAAGCCTTTTTTGTTGAATTCTGACTAAGCTGCAGTCTGCCAATCGATTTGGCTTCAAGCCCAGCAAACCAAGGAATTACAGTAGTCAAAGCCGGATGCTGTAGTGAATGAATTAGAGTCTCCAGGTCAGCTTTGCATAGGGAAGAGAATATTTTTGGCAACAGTCCTGAAAGGCATTTGGTAATGAACTGAACAGAACTTAGCATTAAGTCTAAGGCTAAAACTGCACATAGGTAAATGACATGTGACATCAGTAAGAGAAATGGTAGACAGATTGCAGAGCAATTAAACATATTATTTTAATTAATTTGAGCCAAACCCTCAGTTTATAATACTGTTTACTTTCGAAAAAGAATTTGCCTTTCTGGCATATTGTACCTGGACTTCAGTAAGGCCTTTGACACAGTCTCTTATGGTACACTGCTAGAAAAACTGGCAGCCTGGAACTTTGACAAATACATTCTCTGCTGGGTCAGGAATTGGTTGGATGGTCGAGCCCAGAGAGTGGTGGTAAATGGTGTCACATTCAGCTGGTGACTGTTTACTAATGGTGTTCCCCAAGGATCAGTGTTGGGCCCAGTTCTGTTTAATATCTTTATTGATGATCTCGACATTGGGATTGAGTCTGTCATAAGCAAGTTTGCAGACGATACCAAGCTTGGAGCAGGTGTTGATCTGTTAGAGGGTAGGAGGGCCTCGCAGAGGAACCTGGACAGACTGAAGAGATGGGCAGATTCCAATAGAATGAGTTTCAACAAGTCCAAATGGCGGGTTCTACACTTTGGTCACAATAACCCCATGCAGATCTATCGGCTGGGGATGGAGCGGCTGGAGAGTGGGCAGGCAGAAAGTGATTTGGGAGTGCTGGTGGATAGGAAACTCAACATGAGTCAGCAGTGTGCCCAGGTGGCCAAGAAGGCCAATGGCATCCTGGCCTGCATCAGGAATGGTGTGCCTAGCAGGACAAGGGAAGTTATCCTTCCCTTGTACTTAGCACTGGTTAGACCACACCTTGAGTACAGTGTCCAGTTCTGGGCCCCTCAGTTTAAGAAAGATGCTGAGATACTAGAACGTGTTCAGAGAAGGTTGACAAGGATGGTCAAAGGACTGGAGCACAAGCCCTGTGAGGAGCAGCTGAGGGAGCTGGGGCTGTTTAGCCTGGAGAAGAGGAGGCTCAGGGGTGACCTTATCGCTGTCTATAACTACCTGAAAGGAGGTTGTAGACAGGCAGGGGCCAGTCTTTTCTCTCAGGCTACTGGAGGCAGAACAAGAGGACAGTCTCAAGCTCTCTCAGGGGAGGTTTAGGCTGGATATTCGGAAAAACTTTTTCACTGAAAGAGTGATCCTTCATTTGAGTGGTCTGCCCAGGGAGGTGGTGGAATCACCGTCCCTGGAGATGTTTAAGAATAGGCTCGATGAGGCACTGAGTGACATGGTTTAAATGATGTGATGGTGATAGGTAATAGGTTGGACTTGATGATCTCAATGGTCTTTTCCAATGTTGTTAATTCTGTGATTCTCACATTTACAGTTGAAAACCTGCAGCCCCTCCCTGTTACTCAATTCATATGCCATGGAGGGAGAAACAGATGTGATTGTTTTTGACTTGCAGAGGTAAACACAGAAGTCGGAAATATTACCCTGGAAATAATGCAAGGGATGGGTCCTAAAGTAAAGCATACAGCACAGGTTCACAGGTTATTCTGAGATGGAATGGACCCACAGGACCATCTAGTCCAACTCCCAAGCGAAGGCCCACCCAGGGATCAGGTCCACAAGCGTGGAACCATGGGCACCA
>WEKX01016728.1:121570-143885 GCA_013390025.1 Pitta sordida | reverse complement strand
TGCCAGCTGGATGTGGCACCATTTACCACCACTCTCTGAGCTTGTCCATCCAACCTATTCCTATCAGCTGGATAAATAAGCAAATGCTATTATAGATTTGTGTAACAAATACATAGATCTTGACAGCTGTGCAGAGTAACTCACCTGTCACAAAGAAATGTGTAGTTGTTTCCCTTTGGGTTTGTTTTGGTTTTGTATTTGGCTGTGTTTGTGTGTGTTTTTTAAATAAAATTTAAAAATCCAAGTTTATCAAAAAGAAGGTGAACTGTAGTTGCAACTCCATCAAAGGAGAGAAGTCTACTGTTTGGTCTGCATGCTGCCTGGATGCCAATAGGTTCTTTAAGAGACAGTGTTAAGGCATAGCATGATAAAACAGAAAACAACAGGACCTCTCTATTATATCCCCAAATTCTACGTTTTTCAACAGACCAAGAGAACATTGCCTCCAGTGATTTATCTCCCAAATTATTTTGTTGTGTGGGAGGTCAGGAAGCTATTCCTCAACCTGCTGTATTCCCAACTACATCTGTAGTAGTGATTAAACCAACCAGGGACCATGCTTGTTTCCTGAAACCAACTGGCACAATATGCTGAGTGTCCCTGCAGCAGTAACACTCCTAGAGTCTCCCCAGAAAAATGTTTTTCTGGGGAACTACTTGCCCTGCCTCAAACTTGAAACTATATCCACCTTGTGTGGGAGAATGCTAGCTGGCCTAGAGCAATAACTTTCTTACAGTTGAACAGTATGAACAAACCCTCCCTAGCTCGGCTTAATTTAGTGCTGCANAACAACCCCAGTTCCCGTAGTCGCTCCCCATAGGGCCTGTGGGGCCATCCTCCACTAACAATCACCTCTTGTGCTCTCATCCTGATGCAAAGCTGTCAGTGTTGCAGAGAACAAGTACAAGACTTACCAGAGGAAGAAGGGTGTTTTCCTTTTCCATCTACCCTGTCTCACCTGTCTGATTACTAGAAAGCATGCCCTCTCCCTAGATTATTCCTACATTTCCCTTTGATTAGACTTACAGCATTTGAGATCACAAGGAAGTGTGCCTCAGATGATGGCTGATCCCCCTCCCTATTCCATCTGACTCAGACTGGTCCTAGTCAATGTGCTTGCATGCATTATTAAGAGGCTGAGTGAATGTCAGTGGTCTACACTTAAATGATGGAGAAAGAAATACCTTTTGATAATACAATAAGCAGATTCTTCCACATAGACAAAGGACAAAAATAATGCTTATACCACAACACATATCCCTGGTCTTGTAAAAATATAAAATCTCAGTGTCAGCAGCCATTATTTTCTTCTCTTCTTCTTTCAGTAAGAATCACAGTGAGAAACAGTGAAAGAAGGAGCACCATGGAGATACTAAATATGCCCCGTTTTCAGGATTTATACTGAAACCTGCACAGTAACTTGTCTGATGCATGTATATCAACAATTAATAGTTCTAGAAACAGAAGAACACTCTCTGTTAACCCCTGAAATAAAAGAAAATACAGTTTGATTAAAGAGATCTCAGTTTTCCCTGCAAGGTATTGCCAGAAAATCTGTCTACAATTTAAGCTTTGAAAATCTTCTAGGTCATGAAACGTGCTTTAATTTACAACAAAGAAACTGACAGCTTGGTGTAACTGCAAGGGCTGGCCCTGTGCCATGTCATAAATCATTCGGCCTCAACAAGACCACTTCACCTTCATGTCATTTCTTAGCTAACAGGAGCCTGACATCAGACCAGCACAACACAGTAGGGCAGGTACAAATGTACAGTACCTGCACATTTAATGCCACCATCTTACATTACAGAACAGACTTTATGGACCTTGTGTTGACAACCAGAAAAAAAACACAAGAAAAAACCCAACCCACAAAACCTCCTCACCCCAGCTCAAAGGAATATTTAAGTGAATGTCACTTTCTTCATCAGCTTGACAAGATTATAATGTACTGAATTTAATTAGCTCTTCTTTTTGTTATTTATTATTAGGCAGACCTTTCTTTTCAGTTTTCAGATTTAAAAATAGCAAAAGTAGGAACAACTATTTTGGTGAGTCTGCCCAAAAAGAGAACCCCAAGGGAACTAACTCTGCAATGAAGGAACATCATAAATGTGACGAAGCTCTGGCAGGTCCCATTTAGTGAAGAGACTCTAACAATCACACAGGGATTGTGCAGATTAGAATGCTCCTAGAAGATCAAAAGGGTTATGTTTATTTTGGGCGTAGTATGTCTTCTTTTGCTGAAGAAAAAAAATGGAGAGGTGGATGAGAAGGTTTCAACAGCCATAGCCTCTTCTCGAAATCAAATCAAAAGATTGTTCCCACATAAGATGTGGGAACATTTACTTCTCCATTTGTTGCCATATCTTATGTTACCTTGTCTGCCATGACTTGTTCTGTTCTCTGTTTACTATCTCCAGTCTCATTTCCCTTTTGTGTGTGTCCATCTTTCTCTCTCATATAGTCTATCCCTTTCCAAACTCTTTTCCTGTCCCCATTACCTCTCTGTCATCATCACGAGATCCACCCTTTGCAAAAAATCCAGTGATTTGACATGAAGCAAGACTAGTGCATAATGAAGGGAGTAAGTATTTCAATCAGTCAGAGTTGCACAGGATTATTCATATTTATAAGGTTTATTCAATCACGTATAAGCAGTTCAAACAGTTTTAGATGTGCAGATCACACGATATGCACAGCCAACTCAACTCAGGAACCCTTTTGGATGAAACTTCCATCTTTCCTTCCTTGCCACAATGTCATACTCTTTTCCCTTATCCTTTATTTGCATTGAACATTTGCAGCTCTTTTCTGTGAAGCCTCAGGCCCTTATCTCCATCTCCACTCAGCAAAGCATGTCATAACCAAGCACAGATTTCCATGTGATTAAAGCACACATTTCTTTGCCTTGAACCTTGCATCACCATCCAGGAGATGTGCATGCAGATTCTAGGCAAGCGGCATGAGTTGTCAAAATAGGGCCTTTGACTAAAATCTCCTGGAAGGTAGTACTTTTATTTTGCTGTAAAACACCATGCAAATTTAACGACTCACATTAAAAAAAGTCTTAAAAATAACAGAAGAAGAGCTTCTGTTGAAATTCTGGCCATGCTTAAATCAATATCTAGATTTGTATTGACTTTAGGTGGAATGAAACATACAGACAATTGAAGGAATGCAGAAATTCAAAGAAAATGAAACACAAAGGAATAAGCTATTTGAAACACTACAAGTTGCAACCACAAAGGGTTATACTGCCAGAAAATGGGGAGGAACTATAATAATGCAAGGTAAAATAGAAATGGAGCCTTTAATCTCTATTCTCTGCAACTGCCACAGCATCCTGGAGAGAAATGCTTTTGAGAACATGTGTACATGTTTTCAAACGGAACATGTAATGGAAGGACAACGAAGAAAGAATAGAGACACTCAGATGAGCTTTACAGGACAAATTATCAGTACAGAAAGAAGCCAAGAGCACACTGACTAAATGAGCTAATAGAAAGAGACTGGATGGATTGTGGAGGTTATTTAATATTTAGGGGTTTTTTTAGAAATGCATCAAGGTAGAAAATAATAGCAGCAACTAATTACATGGATGATTAATGTTTTCATTTGTATTATAGTGGCATTCTGTGACACCAACTGAGATCTGGGCTGCAATGTAAAAACACATTATATGACTCAATCTCTTTCACAAAGAGCTTAATGATGACCTAAAAATTGCACATAAAGTAAGCTCATATTTTTGAATTAGTCACTGGCAAATGAAAGAAAGACTGTAAGACTGGACAATTAAAAAGCAGAAAAATCCTTTCAGAAGTTGTTATTAATGTGAATCAATTCAAAGAATACTTGGAAAGAATGATTGTGTACAAAAATCCTGACTGCTAAGAGAATTTTAACTAACATGTTTTCAACGTCTATAATGAAGTTGGCGTCATTTTTAGTACTGTGAGAACATACTAAAAAGTGGAAGGAGTATTGGGAGAAAGGACTGCAGTACAGAATTTAAAGCAAATCAGATAAGAACATGATTTTAGTAATCACTATCATATCGATATAAATTCTATCTTTTCTAAAACAAGTGAGCAATATCTGAAGTGAACTTGTAATGACTAAAACAAAACTGCTGCCAATCATTTTTTGAAGAAAGCTCAAAAAGTATTTTTAACATTTTCTTACTTATTTAATAGTAAAAATGCAGATTCTATCTGTGAAGGCACTGTTAATGTTAAAACATTAAATCACATCCAGGGAGATCAGATAATTAAATGAAGAAACGTGAAAAGAGAAGAATTTTATTCAGTCTGTTGAGAATGCTTTTCTCTTTAGAATTATATAACTTTTTTTTTCCTTGGGGGTGGGGGGAAGTGGGGTGGGAGGAGCTGGGATATGAGGGGAGAATTCCTATCAGATATCTACCAACCATTCGATAAAAAGTCAGTGTAGTCTAACACACCACTGAAGTCCTTCAGTAGGAAGAGAGGGAAAACTCGAGGTGACAATTCTGAGGTTCCAAAAGAGAGGCACAGGACACACAATCTTCTCTCCAAACATTTGATTCTTTCTAATGGACAGGCCTACTTAATAAGCTCAAAGTTGTACCTATACCTTCATATATTTTTTCACAAATAAGGGCTGAAGGTGCTTAGCAACAAGCTAAGGAGGTAT
Organism: Pitta sordida; assembly: GCA_013390025.1. Taxonomy (NCBI): domain Eukaryota; kingdom Metazoa; phylum Chordata; class Aves; order Passeriformes; family Pittidae; genus Pitta; species Pitta sordida. The sequence continues at coordinate 139,208 of WEKX01016728.1, read as the reverse complement.
ACTGCATAGTCTTATTATCCAAATAATCATACAATGGTTTGGCTTGGAAGGTATCTTAAAAATCATCTGGTTTCAACCACCTATCATGGGCAGGGACACCTTCCACTAGACCATATTGCTCAGACCCCCGTCCAATCTTGTCTGGAACACTTCCAAGGGGGTGGCATCCACACCCTTCTTTGGGCAACCTGTGCCAGTACCTCATGTTGGATATCAGGAAGAATTGTCACTGAAAGAATAGTTAAGCATTAGAACAAGCTGCCCAGGGAGTCAGAACCCCTGGAAGAGTTCAAGAAATGACTGGACATGGAAGTTAGTGCTATGGTTTAGTTAGCATGGCATAGTTCATTCAAAGGTTGGACACAATGGTCTTGGAGGTCTTTTTCAACCTTATGGACTCTAAGATGCTATGACAAGGATGTAATCTGGTTAGGGGCCTCCATGATTAAAAACACTTACCACTGTTATCCCACAGGCATACAAGAGACTTATTTATAGACTCTGATGGGGACCTGTTTCCAATATCCATTGCAGAGTTATTCATTAGTAAAATGGACAAAAATGACCAAATAAGTAGGAATTATAATATGCTCAATATCCAGCCATGGAGCACTTCTCTTCATTCCACTGTGTGTGTAATCTATCAAATTGTATACTGGGACACTTCCACCACTTTGTGTGTCTGACTCTTGAGATACCAAATTAATTTTTGAATATGGGATTTGGATTTTCATTCCCCCATAGGTACTTTTGACAATGCTCTCAAGGGAAACTGTACTAAATAGTCTGTCAGTGTGAGGTAGACAAAGTTTATGGTACATGGAGAAGAAAGTCAGAGGAGAGCATTGCAGCTTTGGTGTACTCTAAAAACTGTCTACTGTCTACAGCACAACAAGGATGCCTGTCACGGAGGGCTTCCATTTTCCTTAAACATGAGGATCAACACTGGTAAACCTCAAGTTGAAAAGATGGTTCGGAAGGAAATGAAACAAAGATGAAAGGAAAGTCAGGGAGCAGTGTCACATGTAACAAATACAGTCAGCCTTCTTGCACTTCGCGTCCCTCATATTGCAGCTTCAGATCTTAGCGTCATGATTTTTTAGCGAAGTAGGAGACCTGTTTCGCAACTGTGCATGCGTGACTTGCCACGGCGGCGGCAGTCGCCGGGGTGGTGTCCCGGGCAGTGGTGGGGGCAGCACAGGTGGCGGCGGGGGTGCGGGTGACGGCAGTGGGGGTGGCGACGGCTGTTTCCATTCAACGGGAAAATCGGGCTACGTGGGTCCGAATTAAGACCGCAGATGCGCAATACGGGAGACCCGACTGTATATGGAAGTAATGTGGAAGAATCTAGAAATCAAATTGCAAAGACAGATCTATCCAAAATCCTGGAAAACCATCCAGGATTTTTTGTGTTTTAAGCTCAGATTCAAATACAGAAAAGCTAAGTAATTTTCTATAAAGAAGAAAGTGGACATTTTCCTCTTTTTATCCCTTAAATAATTGAAGAAGCACTATAACAAGGCCAGGACTCCCTGAAGAACTTAAACCAGGTGCTATAAATTTATGGTGTGACAGCAGTATGTAATATACTTTATATCACACATCATCCTGGCATAAGTGGTCAGGTCTTGGTCAGGTAGTTAATTCATGTGCTGAACAACTGACCCAAATTTTTAGAGGTAATCCACCTGGTAATCTTCTACATACCTCCAGGCACAAATTTTTAGAAGGGATTTCAATACCTGTACTTCTTTAGTAGTTGGGGCATAAATTGAAATATTCTGGCCACACTAATACTCATTAATAAGAATGCATTTTCTTAACCACATAGACAGGGTATGTATGTATGTCTATGTGTGTGCGTGTGTCTGCACATGTGTTCTAGGTAAGTGCACTTGAAGCCCATTTTATTTCTTTTCCAGTGCTCATAACATTAATTGCTAAAATTCTGGTATTTTTACCTAACTCCAAGTTCTCACTTTATGCTACATCCTTATGTATCAAGGCTATGTACAGTAAGTGGGATTAATCTGCTTTGAACAAGGCATGTAAAAATATGGACATCTGGTTAAAGCTAGGCCCCCTGTGAATCCTCTATGGGCAGCAGAGAAAAATAAAGGCATATCCAAGGCATGATTCATCTCACTGGAAGAGTACCATGAGGTCAGTTTGATGACTTATTCCCTGGAGATTCTTATTTTTATCTTTTAGCTGCAAAGAAAGCTCAGAACGGCCAGTTCCAAGATGGACATCTGACTTAGTTTATGACAGCGGAATGCCACGTTATATTTTAAAAATATTGTAATATTTATGTCAAATGGCCACACAGCTATAGCACTACCCTAGAATTTTGGATCCTTATTGCAGAACAGCAGAAGTGTGTTTTTCTCATGGTGCAAAATTCAATAGGCTACACACACCTACTCTGAATATCTAATATTATCAAATTCTTCTTAAAGCAACTGACATATTGTAACCAATTAGGCAGGACTGTGGAAAAACAATGGAAGAAGATGCATGAAAAGCATTCCTCAGATCAATTCAAATACAGATCAATTCAAATTCCCTTGAAAAAGGGAAGCTCATTTCACAGTCTCCATGCTTAGCATGCTTAAGCATATACATGTGTAAAGCAAAAATATCATCCATCTGTTTGCATCAAGTTTGCAAGGAATTTTAATAAGACACATTAATGCTAATAATGGCCAATGCTTATGATGTTTATAAAACAACCAATGGGGAGCATCTAGAAAGCTTGTAAACTTTGTTCTTATATAATCCACTGAGTGTAACACCTTTCCCCGAGGCTTTTTTTTGCTGACCTTGTGCTCCTAGGCCAGATCTCTCAGAAACTTTCATCTTCCAGGCATTGTTGCGACTGAGGCACTCTGAAACTCACGTTTTGAAGCCAGACCCATTTCTGGTTTTGTAAGTTCAGCATTCAGCATGTTACAGGAACAAAGCAGATAGCCCAAACTGCAAGTTTCCACCTGAAACTACAGGGATCTCTATTTCCAAAGTGACAGATGTTCTACAACAGTTGGTGACAAATGGGCTAATTTAGACTGATTTAACTAAAGTTCAGCCTGCTGACAATGGGGGATTTTTTTTAATGCAGCTGAAGAAGGCATTTCTGAATGCTAGAGCTGGCTGTGGCACACAAAACTCGAGTGGCCCTGGTGTGAACTGAACAGCATGCCATGTGTGGTGCCTGTGCCTCTTGCCTCACACTGCCTTTTAGATGCTGAGGTGGAAGGCAATATTGCCTAGCAAATTACCAAGGGAATTAACTGTCTTTAAAATTTACTGACTGAACAGACGTCTGCAGAGACCAAATACCTTTGGCCCAAAATCTTTCTTCTGAAGTTCAGGCATCTAAGTTCTTAAATTAGGAGGACATACGTCCTGGGGTGAGTTGGTCTTCGGAGATACTGAACATACTATCAGATGGACAAGAAGCTTCAAGGACTTCTCTTCTAAGTTAGGCAAATCCTTCCAATATTATTCCTTCAGCCCTAACTTTTGAGGGATGTCCACTGAAGGACCAGAAATATACTGCAGAAAAGCCCCCAGGGCTTATTCTTTTGTGTAAGGGTTAAGGGTATGATTCAGAAATTGCAATGCAATAACTGCATTGTCCTCCATTGGAAAATTATCTTGGGGTTTTTTTTCAACTTCAGGTTTCACCCTTGTGAGCATCATTAAGCCTCTTGCTTCAGCAACAATGAGTAGGCATGTTAAAAAACAGTAAAAATTAAATCAGTTTTCTTTCTCCTTTTTTTCTTGCCTTTTCCTTCCCCGCCCTTTTTTCTTCTCATACTTTTCACCTCCCTTCTCTTCTCTTTTCTTCTCCTCACCTCCCCCCTGCCTTTGAAGAAAACTTCTTGTCAAATATCCCAATTATTGTTCTATGAGGTAACCTCATTAAGGTAACTTCATCAATTATATTTCTGTACTAAGGAAATAGCTGCCAGCAGTAGACATTTAAGACAGTTTATCTGCCAAATTATTACTGGCATTGTATCAGCCAAGTAATCCCGATGCCAGTAGCAGTATAGCATAGTCTGCTGTGGAGGTGGCTGGATCCTACTGCTTTTTACCTAAACCAAGGCAAAAAATATTACTAATTGTGCTCTATTCTGTAATTGACCTAGTTAACTATGTGCAATGCACAGGCTGCATATCCCCTCTCTGAAAAACCCATGATCCTTTCTCAGAGCAGTGAGGCTTCTGTGTGGTCCATTCTTGAAGTGTTATGTCTACACAACAGCAGACATGATGCATAGAGCAAGTCTTCATCTAGTAATAAAAAAACTACTGAAACTTTGCTCACCTTGAAAAAGCTCTTAGGAATGGTCCTTGATCCTCCAAATTGCCATAGAGTATGGAATAGGATATGAGGTAGAACATGACTGCATTGCAACTACTTACCCCCAAAACAAACAAAATGATTAAAAAACCACTACCACCACCACCACCAACAGTATAACAACACTGGACAGAAAGGGAGTTACTTACATTGAGTGAGGATCCCTGTTAAGGCATTTTTGAAACTCTCCTTGGCTTGCTCCATTTCTTGCTCATGAGCTGCCTTTTCATTCATGAGCCGGCGGACGTGGCTGTTGGCCGACTGCACCATGGAATAGAACTGGTTTGCAGAGCGACGATTCACCTCGCCTCGCTCAATCCAGGTAAGCAGCACTGTGATGGCCTCTGAAAACTTGCTATCATCTAGAACAATCAAAGCACAGGTTTCAAATTGCAGGCATAAATATCCTGCTAAGAACACATTTTCTGCTTCACGTCACACTAAAATCACTATAAATCCTGCTTGCAGTATACCATTTTCGGAAACTTTTGTGTCCTTTGTTCTATCAGGTGTAAGAAGCCAATACAGCCATATGAAACTACATAAATCTTCCTTCAAGATTTGTCTTCTCCTTATTTTAATAGCTTTCTCACAACAAAAAGCAACCTTCCCCCTCCCCTGAGGCCTGAGTCCTTGCTCTCACAATGTCTCCCTTAAGCCATTCAGTGATACCGAGTGACCTTACAGCGGGAGTGAAGAGATCCCTGCGGAACTGGACTCACAGAGGAAATAAAATGTGTCTCTGTTAATCTGCTTCGATGAAAGCTCAGTCTTGGAGCTTGGGCTCAGCCATACTTTTGTCAACAGATTTCACTAACATACATTCTTAATTAATGAAAAATGTAGAAGTTGAACAATACTTCCTCAAAACACTGATTAGTTACAAAGAACTGCTCTGAACAGATGATGCTCCTGTATTTGTTTCATTTTACTTGTTTTGTACTATTTGGCTAGGTTTTGTTTTATATTTTTTTAACAGATTCCAGATGAATCCAGGAAAACACCTGGATTACAGCTTCATGTTTACCATTCAGGTAACAAAAGTTATATTTCTCTGCAGAAAGACTGACAAAACTGAAGGCTAGATTTGGTGCAACTCCCTCCCCAAGTAATCTCTCCTCTGATAGTGCTCTCAGCATCCTCAGAAGACTCTTCGCGCAGTATCCATTACACTTCAGGCTTCATCAGGATTAAGAGGAAACATTTCTTTTTAAGTCCCATTTAGTCTGAACGTCAAGAAAATGTTATTACAACAGTATATTCCTGTGGAACCATTTTTGTGCAATTTCAATCTCATTTTTCACCAGGATTCTATTTCATAAAACCTCCATTTCCCAACAACTCATTTTAAACATCTCGTCTAGTCCTTTTTAGTTATACTTCTTTATATATATTTTAGATGGTATGTATACAAAGGACAAAGTATATGGTTATGGTGGGAAGAAGCAGTACAGCTATAACCAACACACTTAAAACAAAACCTCAAAAATACTAAACCCAGCCAGCTGTGTTATGGGATACAGAAACATGGGACATAGTTTGTAAGACTCTGCTGTCCATGTACAAAGAATAATGAAATATTAGTTCTTAAGTGATGATTTTGGCTTTTATTCTGAATCAGTAATCACCTCCCTAAAAGGTGAGGAACCTGAAATACAGAGTGACATGTCCTGTGCCCACAGATTCTGAAGAAAAGATTTTAACATTGCCTGACCTTTAGCAGCTTATTAACTGAAACATGCTTTCAGCTATAGCAATAAGATTTGCTCTCCACAGCTGAATATGCATGTTCACTCAAGGTCCCTGAAAAAAATTTGCAAGATAAGAGCATCATAACATCCTTCCTGGGTACAATGATGCATCTGTTGTAAATTAACACTAACATGTGATTCACTATCATCATTTATTAAGTAATTGTCTATGGGGAGGAAGAGTCAGATGTTCAATATGTTCCCTTGTTTGATATTGTCCCCTTGGATTAGACTCCACTTCTAAGTGTTGCTGGATATGTAAACAGCAAGAATGTATTAAGTGGCTCTGATGAGTGAGATTGGCTGAATATAGGGCCTCAAAAAAGCCAGATTTAAACAAGAGTCATGAAAAACCTCCTAATTGCAAGAGAAAATAAGGTTAAGGCTCTCCAAAACACCTGGGCAAAATCTTCAGCCTGCAGGAATGCATAGGAACTGGATGTCAAATATCCAGCACAGCCAAGAACTCATCCCTGGAACAAATGCTTATTATAATTACAGTAGTAAATAAGAATAGCCTTCAATGGCTTCTGGCAATGTCTGTATGCAATTTTCAAAAGTCTGTACAGCCAGGTCACCCCGTGGATGGCATCAGCCTGTTAACAGCAAGCATGGGGCTGATTGTGAATAGAGAGTAACTACAGCAGAATGTTCCTCTTCTTACCTCATAGACATCATTATCTAGATCATCACACATAAATTATCACCCAACATAACACGTAGTACCATTTAGAGTGAACTATCCTATTTAGTTTAGGTCAAGACATGAACGGCAAACTTGAGAGAAATGACACACAGAAGCACCTCCATAGAGATACATTGCAATCTGTAAAGAAACAGTGTGCAAAACTAAGCAAAAATGGTTCACAGAGATGCATGAGGAAAATCAGTTGCACAGAAACATTCACTCTTTTGCTTGCATTAATCTGCCCCCAGTACCCATTTCTGTGTTGTTTTGCTACAGTTTCTATGAAATAAAAACATGTCTCCCCTTGTTTTGTTTTTATTAGACACAGTAGGTGTTTGTAAGGGATGTTCATAAACATGCCATTCTTCTGCCACATAGATTCTACCCATTTAAAAAGACATGCTGAAAACCTCTTTTCAATATACTGCTTTCCATGGAGCTGCAGAGGTCTGTAGGACTGTTAGAGTTAATTCACAGCCCTGTACAAGCAGAAAAAAATCCTTTCACTGGTAAACATCAGCATCTTCTTTGATTACATAATTAGTAGATACATTCAAAAATGCTAGAGGGTAATATATGCACAACAGGAGCACATTAGTTAATAAACCCTTTTCTCTACAGTTTTAAAATTTCCTTATTTCACCTTAATTTCTGATTTTTATATTCTTGAGTTCATTGCTCAGTAACAGGCACAAGGTAACTTACCGTGAATTACTTTTCTTCATCCAGAATACAATTACTCTTTCTGAGCAATCAGAGGTTCCCTTAGAAAATCAGATTTTTATACCGGATTGTTAATTTATATTTTTGTTAGTAAATAAATAGTAGAAGAAAAGCAGCAACAGAATCTAATTTACGCAGAGCATGAACTGCCTTATGATTGCAGCCGTTCATTAAAAAAATAAAAAAAAAGTCCCAATTCTGTTCAAAATTATTCCCTCATGGTACGATGCACATAATTATACACTGTTTAAAAACACACTCTTCAAATAAATTCCTTTATAGAAGACATGTTCCCATATGTAATTGTTCTTCTAAAATGAACACATAACAAATAATTTCTTACACTTGAAGCCTTTTTCTCCTCCAAGTTACGGCATATCTTAAGCAAATAAGGTAGGCTTTATCTGTCCTATTTTAGTTGTCTATTTTATGATGAGGTGAACTGTGCCCCAGAATTGACTGCTTCCCTCAAGCGGCTGTGAAGTGAGCCTGGGGTGGCCTGCACATATACAGACATCTCTGCAACAGATACTTGGTCAGAGTAATCCCAACCATTACACAAGTGCACCTATTACATAATATCTACCCAGCATTTGTGTACCTGCATATTCTTGTACTCAGGCATTCAGTTCTAACACAAGCTGTGATGGCACCATGTCATTTTAAGATTACCCATCTATTGAGGATGGCTGGCTTGCTGGATGTCTGTCGATAGAGATTGCCAGGTGCTGCTAGCTTCATTCACAGGGCTCTAGAGATAAGATATTTCAAATCCCTCTTGTAGTATCAACTAAAGGTATTTGACATTTAAATTCTAGCTCACAACTTAGGTGAAATGAAATACAAAGAAAAGAAAATGCATCCCCAGAGCTGCCTGAAATTTTTAACAGCAATATTTCTATGAAAAAAGGGAATAATTGTTGACAAATGTTTGGTATGTTTTCTGCCTGTAATTTGACCACCTGTAAGTAACCCTCAAAGAGAACAAACTTTCTAACTGAAAAAGCTATGACAAGAACTGTCACAAAATGTTTTCCAGGGAAAAGGTGTTGGAAACAGAGGTTTTACTTTCAGCTCATGGAGTTTTCTCTGGTGTAACACAAGGCAGAATTCAGCGCAGAGTAAATGGAAATGTAAATATTTATCTCTCGGTGTTAAGCACCTCCATCAAGTGCTCTCACAACTTGGGTGACATTGTCGAAGGCCTCAGCCATTAGAAAGCAGATAGGCCAATCCATCACTCTGAAGCCAGGCATTCAAACACTCATTACTATAATTTTTACATTTATAGATCTATGGCAAACNGAGGTGTGGTCTAACTAGTGCTGAGTACAGTAGAAGGATAACATCTCCTGACCTACTAGCCACACCATTCTTGATGCTGGCTAGGATGCCATTGGTCCTTTTGGCTGCCTGGGCACACTGCTGGCTCATGTTGAGTATGCTGGACTTCTAGCTAGGACAAGATCAGACACTGGGATACAGTTGATTTTAGACTTGTTACTAGATTCTCAACCTTGGTCTTTCTCAGATGTTTGAAAATTATCTAATTCATGGAACACTTGGAGCCTGTCTACACAGCAGCAGCCCTTCTATAGTGTATTATGGGTGTTGTCCAGAGTCAGCACTATCTCTTGTCCCTAATCTTGCTAGCCTAATGCAATATCCTACACTTTCAAGGAGATCCCAAAAAGATAGCTGTTGCTCTTTACCCTAATGACTACACCTAGAAAGCTCCTGTGTTGTCTTTGTATGTTTTGGGTTACATTAATTATTTCATTTTTCTCGGGACCTTCTGTCAGATGGGAAGAGGCAGGTATACCCATACACTAAGTTCTGCCCTGACCAGTAGAAATCCAGTTAACAAATACCCTTTGAAGGTATCCCTATGAGCACTGAGAATGACTGTGCTGCAGGGCATGCAGCGAGGGGATGAGAGTTGTGGGATATGTCCCATCTACTTTGCCTCTGATTGACAGGCTCTCCTCTGCCAGTGGAGAGGGCCATGGGAAGACATGTTCCCTATCTCATCCTCACCTGCTCAGCACTACCCTTTTCCTCATGGTTACACTGCCCTCAGGTCTGCCTGGAGCTGATCAGCTGACCATACTCCAGTTCCAGTTTGTGAAACTGGGCCCAATTGAGCTATTGCAGGAAGGTGGCATAGGTCAGTTCAGGATGCAAACTTCTTCATTCCAAATAACTGCAGCCAGGGAAGATGTATGGACAAGGTTATTGTTAATTTGACTTTTGATTTGACAATTTATTCTAACTACAATTAGGGTTTCTAAACTGCAGAAACTGAATTTAATACAAAAAAGAATAAATCACAGCAGCTGACTGCTGTGGTTGAATCAGGTCAGGAAAAAGGTTCACTAACTTCTCTCATCAGCAGACTCAATCCAGCTCCCATGTGCATCAGGAACAATTTGCTTCCCAGCACACACCACTTCTGGTGCCAAAATGACAACCTATTTTTCTTTTGGCAGAAGAGTTTCTCCTGTACAGACTGTCTGCCACTGACCTAGAAATACAACCCTTCAGTCTACTATCCTCACCATTTTTCCCCTGTTCAAGTCCCTTACATAATTGTGCCACGCAACACACACATCAGTCTGGTACTTTTGGAATTAATAACATTTTTGACCCCATGGCATTGCATAAGTGAGAGAGCATCAAGAATATAAAGACTTACCACCGAAGGGTTGTTTTAAAGAATTATTAATACCCTCCTTAGTATTTCCTAAATAGATTTAACTGTAGGGCTATAAGCAAGAAACTTTTCCAGGTATGTAATAAATGACTACATGACATCAGATTTTATAAAATATACATATACATATATATTCACAAAAAGATATATTAAAATCTCTGCCCCCAATTCATCAAACTTTTTCTTTCAAATTAAATCCCACAAGATTCTTCCAGGAGTGGGTGTTTCATGTGAGACACAGAAATCCATTATCTTCTTCTGCTGATTCCACTATTTCCAATAAAAAGTAATTATGAGGGTATTGAGTTTCCTCCCTATTTCTCAAAACACACCACAAACTTTAAGATCAGTGAGCTGCCATTTCCCACTTCATAGCAATTAACTTGAGTAATTTTGCAATGTGGTACATTTAACCCCATGGGTTTATATGAAAACCTTCAAATCCATACTGATACAATACAGCTTAGGTGAGGGAGGGCATTTTTGATAATGCACTTAATAGTAAATGTACTTCTTCTAGGCTTTCGGAGGGAGGTGCCCAGGGAATTGGGTTACCAGGCTGCCAGTAGCTGAACCCACCTTATGCCCTTCTGCCAGTAGACAAAAGTGCCCTCACACTGCGCTTGATCACAGCCCCCGTGCGAGGCTCTTGGAGCCAGATGTATTGTGTCACAGCAGATGTCAGCAACATATGGAAGAAGGAAGGAGAAAATGATAATCTAAAACCAGGAAGGGTGAGTGAACAGATTTGATACTAAAGCATTGAAACACGTCTGTTGTAGGGTTCTGTCCTGATATGCCACCAATAAAAAAAGATGGTGCTAAAAAAGGGCTGGAGTCTTCCAGCAGCAATTAAACCTGGCATTCATGGGATTCGTTCAGAGGATCTCACTTTGCCTCTCCTTCTGACGTAGCCCTGCACTGAATTCGATCCTTTCTGGGTGAGACTTGTCTGTCTGGATAACCGCACGGTTTCCGCAGTAATCCACAAGTGCAGGGTGATAATGAAAGCAGCAGTGAAATATCCTATTTCCCCGGCAATTAAATGTTGTTTATATTTCAAACGATGCGCAAGAGTTGAGACTCTCAGGGTTGATGTTACCTGAATCTTGTGCAAGATGCATTTCTGGTTAGTTCATTCTAATGTAACTGCCATCTACTTTTAAAAATTTCCACTCTGCATTCTCTAAAGGGGATAATACAGGGCCTGGCAAAGACTTAGCTCCTCAATGTTTCAAATTATATTTTTTAAAATAGAAAACTACATGAATAATTTCCTTGTGTTCAAAAAGGAACACGGCATTTTAAAAGGGAGGTAAATTCCAGCATATTGTATATAACTTTCAAATATTTATGTCTCCTTTGCTAAAAATATTTTAAAAACAGCTTCACAGATATAAAGAGTTGTCTTTGTTATAAGATGGAAATATTTAGCCACCCACAGCAAATAAGACAGATGTAGTATTTTAAAGAAGCTTATTTGGAAGAAGCGATTTCTGAGGATGATACCATTAGGTACAGATATACATGAATTAGGAAAACCTTAATGTTTGAAATTCTGCTTTGAAATGCAAATGTCATAAGCACACAGATTAAAATGTTTTGTTCCAATGCACCTGACAGAGCAGCATTCCACTTAAAGATAAAAGTTCAGCCTACCTCCAGTTGTGTGATAATATGGGAATCACAATATTCGATTGTTTGTAAAGCACCTAGGAAAACAGATGTCAGAGCATTCGAATTTGAACCTAAATATCTACTAACACATTTCACTGTGCAGTAATAACACATCTGATTTAACACAAAGGAATTAAAATCTCAAAGACACACACAAATGCTGCAATGAACCAGAAGAAAACGTCACATTTTTGTAATGCAATAGCAGAAGACACCATATACTGCTGGTTTTGTCAAAACAAGAACTCAAGGTCTGTTCACAAAGGCTATTGAAGGAGGCAAACAACATTTCACTGTAAATGACCTTGGATTCCCAGAGGAATATAAGGCTTCAAATGCAGTAGGTTTCCAGCCCCAGTCATCAGACAGTGCATTCTGAGGAACTGGTTCTTTTGTTCTATGAAGCTCCATACCAGTAGAGATTACCTGGCCAAAATTTTATAATGAACTTTTTTTTTCCAAATGGCACAAAAATTCCTCTGTGTTCCCTCATCCACAGTTACTGCTGTACCAGGTGACTTCAATATGTGAGAGGAATAGGAATATGCTGACAACACTTGGGCAAGAGTTTCCAGCCAAGTCTAGTACACAAAACCAATGATTTCTTAGTCTTATGCTGCAGTTCACAGTATTCACAGTATAGATAAGGCTGGAAAGGACCTTGAAGATCATCTAGTCCAACCTACAGTCCAACTAAACCTAGCATCTACATCTAGATCATATCACTCAGCACCTCATCCAGCCTCCCCTTGAACACCCCCAGGGTTGGCGACTCAACCACCTCCATGGGCAACCCATTCCAAAACCAGATCACTCTTTCAGTGAAAAACATGCTGAAACTTAAGACTATGACCTCTCGTCCTGTCACCAGAGACCAAGAAGAAAAGACTAACCCCCCGCCTGACTACAACCTCCTTTGAGATAGTTATAGACTATCAATATGGTCATCTCTGAGCCTCCTCTTTTCTAAGCTAAACAGACCCAGCTCCTTCAACCTCTCCTCATAGGGCTTATCTTCCAGCTCCTTTACCATTCTTGTTGCCCTTCTCTGAACTTGGTCCAACACCTCAACATCTTTCTTGAACTGAGGGGCCCAGAATTGAATACAATACTCGAGGTGTGGTCTAACCAGTGCCAAGTACAGGGGAAGAAGTACAGTTTTCAGAAGGTGAAAGCAGATATTGCCACCATGTGTTATAGACTCAATAAATATCTACTCTCTGTTAGGAGAGTGGCTGATGAGCCTACTTCATCTCTGCTCACCATCAGATCTCCTTTCTGTCAGGAATTTCCAAGGTTATTTTGACAACACAAGTTGCTTGGATTCATGCCAAGTTGTCTACATTTGTGATTGCAAAGCAGTATATTGTGACAAGAGACGTTTTACTATTTTGGCTTGGTTTTCAGCTTGTGTTGCTCTGTGAAATTCTAAGGCACTGCAGGAGCTGAAACCTGCATGTTGAGCAGATGCATCTTTGTCTCATGAACTGGCAGCAGAGTTCAGGAGGCTTTTGAAATGGGTACCATGGCAAGGTCATACTTTCCTTAAGGAAACAACCGCAAAGCATCTGCTGAAAAACCAATATTTCAAGGTATGTATATACGTATATATATTCACACACACATATAGTATATGCTAGCTTCACTGAAGTTCACACCTAAATTGTGAATGTATGATGATGGTTAGACTTAATCTGAGAGGTCTTTTGCAATCTTAATTGTTCTATGACATGAACTGCCTCTTGCCAGAGTTAAAGAATTTTCTCCAGTGTTGCTTTATTTCTCGTTTTAGGATGTCATGAAGAGCTCATGTGATGAATCCATGTTACCCAAGGGAGGCCACAATGTTTGACTCCACTTTCTTACAGGTACTGGCTATGATGTCAAGAGGAAAGGTAAAGTAGACCAGTATAATGAGTGAACCTCACTTCTGCTTTCCGTAGTACCTAGTACAGGAGACAATTCGTGCCCAGTGGGAAGAGAGGGGGCTTTTCTGCATTCTCCACCTTTAACTATCTGTACAGATCCAGGGCCGGTGCCATTAAAATCACTACAACGCAACTGTCAATTAGCAAAGCTTTTAAAATTGCAATGTATTCTTTTGCTCGATTTTAAAGATTTTTAACCAATAAACAATTAACTTGGCATTTTGTTTTCTTATTTTTTAAAAAATATTTCAATATATATGTTTCTGAAAGTTTATTTCCAGAGAAATAGTCATATGCATTGTGTTGGTTTATTTCATGCTCAAAATACATATTTCTATATTAAACTTGTGCACGTATGTTATGCTCTGGTCAAATTTCCCTCAGGAGAAGAAAAGATATAAATGCTTGGAATATGTTTTAGTTAAATACGGAAACTTTGCAGAATGAAAAGGAAAACCCTTCTAAACAGACATCTTAAACATCTTGCAAAAACTCACATTCATCTGCCTCAGGCAATGACTAGCCATATGCAAGAAATTGTCCAGACTTCTTGCATTTTCTGGCTTAGTTCAGGAAACCTGTAGGCCTTACTACATAAAGAGAAACTACCCTACAAAAGATTAACTCCTAAAATATTCAACTAAAACCAGATGGATCCAAAACTGGACTGGTAAATATTAAAAGTTCTTATATTAGGGCTTCTTTACTTCTTTTCTCCTGGTCTATCAATCCACCTGGGTTATTTTACCAATCTGCCAGTTACTTAACAAATTATTTAAGAGAGGAGTATATATGGTAAGAATGGCAGTCAGCTAAACTATTAACAGACCAAGGTAGCAGCAACAACTAACAATAACTAATGCAGTACTCAAAGAGACAGTAGAGTGCATCTCTGCTCCATGCTGCAGGAAGGAAACATTTTGCACAGTCCTTCAGCTTCCCAAAACATGTTTCATAGTCACAACAGAGACCAGCATGATGACAACTAGATAGCCTAAGTCTAATCTAGACAATTCTGAAACAGTGGCAAGAATCACAGCTTCTTGTGACCTGGCACACAGTAATGTGCTTGGTCATCATGGGGGAAAGAATGCCAAACACAATTGCTACACACATAATGAAACAATTACAACTCTAAAGGGTATGAGGAGTTGTTTACTTGATTTTTTTTTTTAATCTCACTACCACAAATAACTTTACTTCTTTGCTTTTTACTTTTTGTGCTAACTATTAAAGATGAATTCTCAAGGTATACCCTTGAAAAATGTTAGTAAGTGAACCTAGAAAAAAAACAAAGAAGAAAGCAAACACATACCAAAACACAATGCTATCTTGCACAACTTATTCTAACCCTAAAGAGAGAATGAAAGAATGCATGGCATGTGCCAGAGATAAGTTGTGTCCCTGCATCTGAGGTGCAAATTAAAACACAGCACTGAGAGCAATTTAAATGCCAGGGACAGTCGTATGTATGTGATATAATAACTTTTATGTCAAGGATTAAAGACATTTTAAGAATCAGGCCTTTACTATGAAGAAGGATGTTTGCAACAGGTTGTCTTATTATGAGCGAATTTTCAAGGTAGTATTCTGAAGGCTGTGTTTTAGCAGCTAAAGCACAGGTAGATGGACAGGTGTCACGCATTTCCAGCAGATGGGTGAGTATCATTAACATTGGCATGAAAATGTCAGAGAAAGCCATTTTGTTGGGGAGAAGCTATCAGGGCAAGTAATGAAATACAGTGGAGAGAAACCAGCTCCACTGCTCTGACTTCTGGATGGCTCCTGTATTTAAGGAATAATAAACTGAGAAGTAGCAAATGCTGCTTACCTTTCAATTTTTCAGCCAGTAAAGCAGCTTCGTGTTCAGAATAATGCATTATTGCCGGAGGTGAAGGAGGGCGCAGTCTGTCTTCTTCCATTTTGCGTCTGTGGCGTTCTTCTCTGGCCAGCATTCTTTGTTTGCATTCCCATTCATAAAAGTCATCTCTTGCCTGAGCAAAATCAACATGAAGGCGACCTGAATCCTTTTTGTCTGTGCTAGATCCTAATCTCATGCGGTAACCTGAAATCAACAAGTAGAACTAACTGTTGAAGGATTTATTTTCTTTAATATTTTTAATCTTTTTTTCCCCTCTTCAAGTGCACCTTAGTAAAAATGTACATTAACAGAGCTCAACATATCTATGCAAGATCTATCAATCATCATGTTTTCACAAGAAGATAAATGTTCATATAATCATTTTTCTTCACAATTTTCTGCACCACCTATTAACATAATAGATGAACAGAAAACTTGATGCAAATGTCAAAATATACATTCCTGTTTAGAAGTCTCTAGAAATCTGTAATTTTTATACTTGATGCCCCCAACTTTTAATAATGCAAAGGCCAGGTAAACTAAAACCAACTACTACCAAAAAAGGCTCTGTTTTGGCCGGAATGTAATGTCCTCCTTCTCCTGATCCTGTGAAGTTTTCTCCAGCCTGTCAAAGGAACTGGAAGTATGAGGAAAGGGTGAATTTTATAAAACCATGACTACAGGTGAATGTGAAAATTGTGCTACATAAATTCCTGTGCCACAAACAGAGTGTTTTCATAATTACTTTGAAGCTAGATTTTAAATTTTGAGACTTTGCAATTGTAAGCACGATTTACCCAGTGAAAAAAATCCAGCAGCAAATATAAAACCACCTACAAATTAATTAAGTTCATAATTCCTTAAAGTAATTTTTAAAGTAAGGACAGATTTATTAGACACTTGCAAGGCCCCTTTCAGAACAAATAGTGAAACCCGTTGTGCAACATCTTTAGGGATATTCTGCAGATTCATAATTTGGTCAATGTACCATAAGTTAAAGTTAGCAGACTTCAAAGGTTTAAATGACACTTGCAAGGTCCCTTTCAGAACAAATAGTGAAACCCGTTGTGCAACATCTTTAGGGATATTCTGCAGATTCATAATTTGGTCAATGTACCATAAGTTAAAGTTAGCAGACTTCAAAGGTTTAAATCAGGGGTACAAAGGGCCCTGTTTTGAACTAAAATCCTTGACTACTGTCAGAGGACAAATAAATCATGCCAAAGCTATAAAAGGAGCTTTTTGTGAGCATACTTGGGCACCTATCTTTTTCCAAGTTTTATTTCCAAGGCTAAAAGATACTCACAGAGCAATAAGTCTAACTTTTAAAATGCCAATTCAGAGAAAGTGTGAGAAAATACTATGTAGGAAGCCGCAAACAGAGCCTTCAGATGTAGGTAAAATTAATGAGTCTACACAGGGTGGATTCAATTTCTCCATGCCAGCTCCCTGCACTGGACTCAGAAGGAAAACAGCTCAGCAGAGACTTCTCAAATGATGGGATGCTGCAAAGATGATATCTGTGCTGAGCTGGCACAAGAGGAGCCTCTTCACAAACACACATGTCTACAACCACTGCATAGTAACTCCAGTGAGAGGAAAGACCTGTTCAAAATGTCAGGAAAAATGGTGTTTTGCTGCTTTTGAACAGCAATCAAAGAGAATTTATCTTTCAGTCTTGTGGTAGGCCTGTGGTTTGAAGAGCTTTAGCACCCCATCACCATAGTTAAAACTCCACTCTGAACTCCCTCCAGGAACAGCAAAGTTAAGAACTACTTAGTAGATTATACACATCTTTGCAAAAATGTGTATTTACGCATATTCTGTTTTACTGCTGGAAAAACCACCTGCAATATAAATATAAGGGACTGTCTATACTACAGGCAACGTAAGACATTAAATATCCATATATGTAGTGGTCCTTCACA